>JARFJB010002087.1:2917500-3062500 GCA_036346205.1 Vesta saturnalis | reverse complement strand
TTATTTCTCCTCTTGATATTACGAACCTCTCATTATTTCAAACTCTTAGTAATTCTAAGTATTTTAGAAGTTTTATATATATATATATATATATATATATATATATATATATATATATATATATATATATATATATATATATATATATATATATATATATATATATATAATACAGGATAATCTAAAAAAGCGTAGTTAATTATAAGATGTTTTAAATGGCACACTGTATATTATTACACTTTTGTATTCCTCTATAAATGCACTTTACATTGACATTAGGGTTATTGACTTACAGCTAAGCGTTTTGACGTTTAAGGCACCGGTATTTCCGAAACAACAGCACTCACCTAAATAGTGGGGTTTTTACAAAAAGAAAAATTTTGGAATATGCTTTTAGTACAGCTTTTAGTAAAAAATAACGCATTTAAATTAATTAAAAAAAGACTCAATTGCAGGGTGTTCCATAATTTAAGCCGTTATCATATTTTCAAACAAGCTTACATAACTCAATTTTTTTTAATGGAATGATCCAATTTTTTATCGGAATTCGATTCGGATTTAATCTCCATCAAAATAATATAACGTTTGCGTATTATAAAATTAACTGCAACTTATTTTGAGTATTGTCGAAAAATTTTGAGTCGGTCGCAATATGAAAAAACAATGATTTTCATTATGAATTTCAGCAAATTTTGCATACTGTCCTATTGTAAATTTAACATAAATTCCATTTATTATAATACAAATTATATCAAAATTTATGTAATGGCTTTAATCAAAGTAGGTGGCTGTGAACATTGTTAACGTTTCTTGCATTTTTTTTAATAATTGTGGACCTAAACAGGCAAAATTTGGCCTATCGTGCCAAAACACTCAGGAACACTTAGAAAGATGGATAGATGGACGTTGAATTGCCAAGAGATGCCTATGAACAGCTTACCTTAAATATTGTCATATCATGTTTCAGAGTGCCTCTAAATAGCTGTGATCAAAATTTTATAAAAATATGGTTAAAATTTGAATTAGTTTTCTATCCAGTTTTATTAGTTAATTTCGGGTAAAGTTAAATGTAATTCGGTTACTTTTATTAAATACTGATGTTACTTTAAACATTTTTTTTCCATTGGTGGTTTATTCTAACAATTATTAAAAAATAAGAAACAATTTCCATGGCCATCTATTGATACAGGGTGTTTTTTTGTAACTGTTAGTCTAGCGAGTTTTCGAATTTTAAGTTGTCATAACTTTATTATTAATAAACATATTTTTATAAAATTTGGAGGTACTCTATTTTCTTTATAAAAAAATCGCTAATAAAAGTTCTCCATTTTCGATTACGAAAAAGTATCGTCCTATACCTGTCTTGCAAGTTAGCGTTAGGGTCCCTTATTAGAATACAATTTCAAATTTCCTGTCAAGGGTACGAAGACCTGACAAGGCGCGACGACCCTAGAACGAGCAGGAAGCGGAGTCCATGGACCAATCAGAACCTAGGGGGCGTGGCCAACCCCCAGGAACACCAATCAGAGCACTGCATGCACGCGCAGCGTGACTACGGTAGCCTACCGACCAGGGGCTGAACTGCCAAAAAGGCTCTTAATACAGCCAAAAGGTCAATAATTAGGGTGAAAATTTCAAGGGGTTGAAAATCACCACCAAGGGGTCGGAAATGGCCCCCAAAAAGCCGACCCCACCCTCACAAGCACTCAGAACCCCCACCATATTCCGCACTCCTACCGCCACCACCTTCGAGGCGTGGCTTACCCCCACCCCATTTCTTCCCATGCTGGGATACTTACATGAAATCATTGATAGTTACACCACTCGGTGGCGACTCGTGCCGTCAAAAAATGCAGGTTCACAATTTCCCTTGGGGCAGTTTTCCAGAATGCCAATTTTTGGGGGAGTTTCCTGAGAAGTGAATATTCAGGTGGAAGCAATTTTTATTTGGAGAGTTTTCATGGGAGCGAATATTCCAGAGGCGAATATTCCGGAGGTGAATTGAACGGGGCGAATTATTTACAATCATGTACTTATATGTAGGTAAGTAGGAACCTAAAAATTGAAATCTTGATAATTTCACGTTTCATGACTAGTCCGGAAGATTCAATTTTCCTACTCCAAAACGTTTCAGTAATTTGACCAAAAACGGGCGATTTCAGAAAAAAAGATTTGTACATATTCTCTACACGTTTTTTTAATCTGACAATCTTGTAAAGAACCAGCGTCCTGTACTTATATGTTTTAGAATAAATTATGTGCGGACCATCCTGTATGTAAGATTTCATAAGTTTACGCGATATTGCACAACAAATAATTTATTTATCACCGCTGACGTGTATTTCTAAGAAACCGTAAGTTTCTGCACGTCAGAACGATTTTAACCAATCACGTAACGGTATTCCCCGCACGGTAGCCGCCCACAGATGCACCTTTATAAACTCGCGACGCGCATAAGAAAAAAAAACTCCTTCTGTAAGGAGAGAGATGAATCTTAGTAGATTCAAGTTAAGCCGATATCCAGCAGCCGCCTCCGTACCGTTGACCGTTCCAGAAACCAGTAGCCGCAGCCGCTCCATTTGCTTAGTGTAAGCACCGACCTGTTGTTCACCGACGAAGAGTCCTTCGCGATCGGGCGAGAACGCACACCACCTCGCACCGGGCAACCTAAAGTTCAATTCTGTACTGCTATTGATAGACACGTAAGTTGTAAAGTTATACATTCTGACAATTTACACTCAAACACTACAGACCGTAAATAATTCCGGGCTGAGCTCCAGGAGTTATACTACACTAGCACCTAGAGTAGCACGAAGGGTAGATCCCATCGTCACTCGCCACCACAAAGTACACCTAGAGTAACGCAGGGTAGCCCCGACGTATCTCATCAACACTTGAGGGTGAAGGGTTGTTACAGGGCTGTAAAGTCCTACGACCTTTCTCTTAGTATATACAGTAAAGACAGGCCGTCGCCTACGTCTTCTGGGCATTACTGAAATCCCGCTCGAAACTCATACACTATCTCCAGACAAACATAATAACCATACACGGTGTCTTTAAATTGCAGAGGAATACCTCCATAACCTGTAGTATAAATGAGTAGTCCACCTAACCATCGTAAATACCTGGTGCGAGAACGTTTGTATACAAATTAGAGATTACGTAGATATTCTATCTTTACGTAAACCTATTAGAGTAGTTTTAATATTAAGTATTTTGTTCCCTTGATTAATTATAAATAATTAAACTTAGTATAGAGATCGGTAATTAATTTAGTTAGATAAATAATCTAATTGCCTGCATTAAACCGGTTATAATTGGAAAAGACCGTCACAAGACCTCGCGTTTGTATACGTGCATTTCGCGTGTATTATTTCCCGGGAGTAAGACATCCTTGCTTCAGCGATCCAGAGTTACTAACGTATAAACACGATATCGATTTTCTCAAACGATTCGAGTTCATTGCGCTGGCGCCTCGACCAACAACGGTATCAAGGCTGACGCTCGCTACTATACTCAGGACCGTAACCTAAACTTTGCCTCTTAGGTAAGGAATAGATTAACAAGACCATCTTTTGTTCACAGAAGCGACGTCGCACCCAGTGACGCCAGGACCCGGACCGAGAAGTTCTCCATACATTTTGTTAATTACCTTCTTATTTTATTTATTGTAAATATTTGGTTAATATACATTTTAAAAATGCTTTACGGTTTTATTTAAGGTTACAGTGTTAAGCCCATCCAGTACTTACTACGAACCACACCGCGTTTATAAAATAAACCCGATTGAGCAAAGCCGAGGCAAAATAAAACCGCGTTGGGTTACCAAACCAGAAGGGCGCAATATAAATTTGACACCAAAATAGGGGTGCATTATAATAGTGGCGCTAAACGTGGGGCTCGAAAAACACTGAACACCTTAAATAATTTTCCGTTTACAGATTCCAAAAGGACCGCAGAAGCACCAGTAATCACATATTTTTGTTTTCCAGAGACACTAATCTGTCTGTTACAGGATGAGTATACCGAGGGACTCTGAAGATACCGACACCAGAGTGGGATGGATTTACCATCTCAAGAAGGATGAATTAGCAACCGAAGCTAGGAAATATAAGCTAGAGACAGGAGGAAATGTAGATGCACTTCGAGCCAGGATAATAAAATACTTACGCACCGGAGAAGGACAAGTAACCTCACTGACACCAGAAATACTAACATTAGCCGCTCCGATACCGCCACCACCAGGTGGGGAACACCTAGACATTACCGGAACCAGACGCGCCGATATTTGCGATAGAATACGCAAATGGGTGTGAAATACGACGGTATCAGCGATCCGATTTCTTTCTTGGAAAGAGTAGAGGAATTACAAACCTGCTACAACATCACCGACCGTGATCTATTACTCGCCCTTCCGGAATTATTAAAGGAAAGCACCCTGTTATGGTACAGAAACCATCAACAATCCTGGACGACTTGGAAAGATTTCTTGGTCAGTTTTAAAATACAATTTTACCACCGCGACATCAATTTCAACTAGAGGAGGAAATCCGAAATAGATTGCAAAACCCCGAGAAAAAGCTACGGAATACGTAACCGCCGTCTGACCTAATGCGACGCCATGGAAACATGTCGAGAAGAACAACTACAACGTATGTATGACAACCTGAGGGTGGAATATAAATTTTACATCCGCCAGAGAGATTTCAAAGACCTGACCGAACTTCTCGAGTTGGCCACCCAATTCGAAATGCTACCTCCGCGGACACACTCGCCGTCTCCCAGTCCAAACCGCCAGAAGGTACACTTTAGTGGTCTAACACCAGCTCCTGACACACCAGCACACCGTCCCCGTGAAATCAACACCACTAAAACCGTCCCAACGCATATCACCACCCCGTATGACCGCTCCACCGTCTGTTGGAGATGTGTGAAAACCGGACAGTTCAAAGAGAGGTGTAGAGAACCGTTTAAAGCTTTTTGCTCGAGATGCAGCAAAGAAGGTGTATTATCCCGCGACTGCCCCTGTCCGCGGTCGGAAAACTCCAGACGCCGGTAAAGGGACACCAGGAACTTTTTACTACCCCGGCTCTTACACCTGGAAACAAAACAACCGCCAGCGAATGGACCACTTGGCTACAAACCGTAGCGCAGTTGACACGAAGGAAACCCGATAAAAGATTAGATCGTTCCTACGATGATAGACTCTTCCTAGAGATTATGGTTTTTAACAAAACCATCAATGCTTTAATTGATACCGGAGCCTCTCGAACATATATAGGCGAGAAAGTAAAGAATTTACTAATTAACAACCGTATATATCCGAGCACGCTAAAAGCTGCAACCGTACGTCTTGCCGACAGTTCCATGACGGAAACCCGCGGCTTATACATTTTCCTCGCCAAGATAGGCAGGAAAACTCTCCAGTTACCAGGCTATTACATACCCCAACTGTCCACCGACATTGTAATTGGATTAGACGCGCTGGAACATCTTCAGGCCACTCTACACATACACCAGAAACAACTAGAAATCGCCGGAATACGTATCCCTTGCAAAGTTCCGTACAAGGAGGCTTGAGTGGAATACATGGACCAGACGTAGACCAGCTGCCGAGTTAAACGAATTCTGGAAACCGAGATGAGGAAATTCACAAAGGTAACAGGAAAAGCCAAAGATGTTATACATAAGATCACGCTCGTGCCCGATGCTAAACCGATCAAACAGCGATACTATCCCCGCAATCCAGCAATGCAAGAACTTATCAATCAGGAGGTTGATAATATGCTCGCAGAGGACATAATAGAACCGTCACACAGCCCGTGGAGTTCTCCCGTAGTGTTGGTTAAGAAACCAACTGGTTCATATCGATTCTGCGTCGACTTTCGAAAAGTTAACCAGGTCACCATCAAGATGCATACCCGTTACCATATATTCAAGGCATCTTAGACCAGCTGCGAGAAGCAAGCTATATCAGTACCCTAGACCTGAAACAAGGATACTGGCAAATTCCTCTAGAAGATGGAAGTAAATCCATCACCGCTTTTACAGTACCCGGCCGGGGACTATACCAATTCAAAGTTCTACCGTTTGGACTTCATTCCGCCCCTGCTACATTCCAGAGATTCCTAGATTCTATTATTGGTCCCGAACTGATTGGACGCGCTTTTGTATATCTAGATGATATCATCGTCCTGGGAAAAACATTTCAAGAGCACCTGATAACCTACGGGAAGTATTCAAGAGACTACGTGATAACGGACTTCAACTACAACCAGACAAATGATACTTCTGTCAGACCCAACTCAAATATTTGGGACACGTCGTCACCGCAAAAGGAATTTTACCTGATCCAGAAAAAATCGACGCAATTATCCAAATACCCGCTCCCCGTACCGTTACAACTCCGTCAATTTTGGGACTGGCGTCGTGGTACCGCAAATATGTTAGCGGCTTTGCGAAACTAAGTCAACCGCTTACCGAACTCTTGAAAAAGAACACCAGATATCAATGGACCGACACACAAAATCACGCCTTTGAAGCCATTAAACAAGCATTGACCGCCCCCCCCCTGTATTAGCCTGTCCGGATTTTAATCAACCTTTTGTATTACAAACCGACGCAAGTACCACCGGAATTGGAGCCGTGCTAACACAAGGACAAGCACCGAATGAACGAGTGATAGCGTACATCAGCAGGGCACTGAACCCAGCGGAAAGGAATTACTCGACGATTGAACAAGAGTGTTTGGCCGTAGTATGGTCCATACAAAAACTAAAAAGTTCCCTAGAGGATTATAAATTCACTGTGTTAACCGATCATAGAAGTCTCAAGTGGCTTCGCACGCTAGAGAAACCGACATCCCGTCTAGCCCGCTGGATAATGGAACTACAACAGTTCGACTTCCAGGAGGAGTACCGTAAAGGGCACTGAACAATGTGGCCGACGCGCTATCTCGCTTACACGAGGACTATAGAGTAAAAGCCGACCTGTCTCCATTAGAGGTGGAGGAAACCGAAGAAATAACCTGTCCGTGGTATAAATACTTGATACAGCAAGTCCGAGAACACCCTGATCAACACCCAAGATATAAAATAGATGAAGGACAACTATTTAAATCATTCCCTGATCCGACACCCGAAAAGAGATGGGAAGCCATCCTAGTTGGAAAATTTGTATACCGCTAGAAAAACGCCGAGATATCCTGGAAGAATGTCACGATGTCCCCACCGCAGGACACCTGGGAATTGCGAAAACACTATGCCGCATATACCGCAATTACTACTGGCCCACCATAAAATCCGACGTGATAAAATACGTAAAAACGTGTATAAGTTGTCAGACTTATAAAGGTAGTACGAAAAAGCCGCAAGGAGAAATGTACTTTTCGCGACCTGGACATCCGTGGAATAATGTGTACAGACCTTAGCGGACCGCTGCCGCGCTCCAAGAAAGGCTATAAATTCCTGTTAGTTTTCAAGACCGGTTAACTAAGTGGGTCGAACTTAAACCGCTCCGTAACGCTACCAGTCCGCCGATTATCCAAGCGTTAAAAGAACAAATAATATACCGCTTTGGAACTCCCCGACACCTGATCTCCGATAACGGCCCACAGTATACCAGTAAATTATTCCGCACGTTCTTGAAGGAGCATGGAATCAACCATCGTTCTACTCCACCATACTCCCCGCATGCCAACCCGGTGGAAAGAACCAATAAAGTGATCGGGACGATGATCGCACAATTTACGCGAAATAACCAGCGAGAGTGGGACACCCACCTGCCTGAAATAGCCTTCGCTATCAATACCGTACAGCATGGATCAACTGGTTTCTCCCCTGCCTTACTTAATCTCGGGAGGGAATTAGAACCACCTAGGGCATGGTCAACCCAGAAGCAACCGCCGACAACAGAAGCAACCGCCGTAACCGCAGCTAATCAAGCGCAATACATGAAGTATTTAAAAGATCTACAAGAACTTGCTAGAGATTCATTAGCAAAGACCTTTGAAGTACAACGGTATCATTACAACCTGCGTCACCGAGCCTACCGCCCCCGCAAAGGAGATCTCGTATATCGTAAAACACATTACCTGTCAAGCAAAGCGAAAGAATTTTCCGCGAAATTAGCGAAAAAGTATGCCGGTCCTTACCTTGTGTATAAAATCAAATCGCCCGTAATTGTCGAGCTCCGAGAACCCGGTAGTAGGAAAAGCGCGGGAGAAGCGCATGTAAAAGATTTGAGAAATGCGATTGACGTCACCGATCAGACTAGACCAACGACCAATGGTAACGTTGACAATTTAACGGCTATTAAAACCCGCGTATTCGAAATCATATAAAAGCAAAGGATAAAACCAGAAATGCTATCTTCCACAACATGGCCCCTTTAAACCAGTATACGCCGAAAGCTCCCGTTACGGATCTCGCCCTGGCAGCCAACCGATACCGCAAACCCGGGACCGAAGACTTAGACGCAGCGTTCTTGACACGTCGCAGTACTCTGGTCCGGGAACAAACTCCGCCGCCTGCGCCCCGTACACCGTCCCCAGGACCATCCTACCCCGAAACGGAATGGTATTGGTCACCGCCACGCCTGCACACCGACGGTAGACCAAGGACACCTCCACACCGGAACATTTGCGTCGGACGGCCGAGGTTACCGAGGGAATCCAGGACTTAAAGATACAGGAGGTACCCGAACCGGCCCGCCTTATGCCACCACCGCCCGAAAACCTAAATCGCCGCCAGCGACGCAATCGCCGCCGCGTCAGCGTCCTATGCCCGATGGCGCTAGAATAAAATCAAGCGGACGGATCTTCCGCAAGAAGAGGAAAGGGTGGTATGTAAAGAACCAGCGTCCTGTACTTATATGTTTTAGAATAAATTATGTGCGGACCATCCTGTATGTAAGATTTCATAAGTTTACGCGATATTGCACAACAAATAATTTATTCATCACCGCTGACGTGTATTTCTAAGAAACCGTAAGTTTCTGCACGTCAGAACGATTTTAACCAATCACGTAACGGTATTCCCCGCACGGTAGCCGCGAAGCCGCCCACAGATGCACCTTTATAAACTCGCGACGCGCATAACTCCTTCAGTAAGGAGAGATGAATCTTAGTAGATTCAAGTTAAGCCGATATCCAGCAGCCGCCTCCGTACCGTTGACCGTTCCAGAAACCAGTAGCCGCAGCCGCTCCGTTTGCTTAGTGTAAGCACCGACCTGTTGTTCACCGACGAAGAGTCCTTCGCGATCGGGCGAGAACGCACACCACCTCGCACCGGGCAACCTAAAGTTCAATTCTGTACTGCTATTGATAGACACGTAAGTTGTAAAGTTATACATTCTGACAATTTACACTCAAACACTACAGACCGTAAATAATTCCGGGCTGAGCTCCAGGAGTTATACTACACTAGCACCTAGAGTAGCACGAAGGGTAGATCCCATCGTCACTCACCACCACAAAGTACACCTAGAGTAACGCAGGGTAGCCCCGACGTATCTCATCAACACTTGAGGGTGAAGGGTTGTTACAGGGCTGTAAAGACCTACGACCTTTCTCTTAGTATATACAGTAAAGACAGGCCGTCGCCTACGTCTTCTGGGCATTACTGAAATCCCGCTCGAAACTCATACACTATCTCCAGACAAACATAATAACCATACACGGTGTCTTTAAATTGCAGAGGAATACCTCCATAACCTGTAGTATAAATTAGTAGTCCACCTAACCATCGTAAATACCTGGTGCGAGAACGTTTGTATACAAATTAGATTACGTAGAGTATTCTATCTTTACGTAAACCTATTAGAGTAGTTTTAATATTAAGTATTTTGTTCCCTTGATTAATTATAAATAATTAAACTTAGTATAGAGATCGGTAATTAATTTAGTTAGATAAATAATCTAATTGCCTGCATTAAACCGGTTATAATTAAAAGACCGTCACAAGACCTCGCGTTTGTATACGTGCATTTCGCGTGTATTATTTCCCGGGAGTAAGACATCCTTGCTTCAGCGATCCAGAGTTACTAACGTATAAACACGATATCGATTTTCTCAAACGATTCGAGTTCATTGCGCTGGCGCCCCGACCAACAACGGTATCAAGGCTGACGCTCTCGCTACTATACGTGCAGGACCGTAACCTAAACTTTGCCTCTTAGGTAAGGAATAGATTAACAAGACCATCTTTTGTTCACAGAAGCGACGTCGCACCCAGTGACGCCAGGACCCGGACCGAGAAGTTCTCCTATACATTTTGTTAATTACCTTCTTATTTTATTTATTGTAAATATTTGGTTAATATACATTTTAAAAATGATTTACGGTTTTTATTTAAGGTTACAGTGTTAAGCCCATCCAGTACTTACTACGAACCACACCCCGTTTATAAAATAAACCCGATTGAGCAAAGCCGAGGCAAAATAAAACCGCGTTGGGTTACCAAACCAGAAGGGCGCAATATAAATTTGACACCAAAATAGGGGTGCATTATAACCTACATATACATACCGGGTGACCCAGAGGCCCGAAAAAGCCCCATAACTTTAGTATTTGAGATATTAACGTGACATTTTTTTTTTAATAGTAGCTACTTTTATTTACCAAAGCTGAAAATAATTTTGTTTATGTACAGGGTGTCCCAACGTTCTAAAAATTGTAAAGTTATTTTTTTTTTGGACCTGCCCTATTTTGATGTTATTATTGGATTCTACACTAAATTATGTGTTAAATTTATTAAACTCAGTTACACTTTTCTATCATACTTTTTGAGATTTTTCAGTTTTTACTTCAAAATTTGTAGATGTAGGTCTTAAAACAACGCAATTTTCGGGTAGGGAAATGCCATTTTTACAAATAGGCAATGACATGCAGATGTCTGTTAACTCTTAACGTATTAACGCTTCAATTACAAATTAATTGTTTGAAACAACAATAAACAGCACATTTATTTAACGAAAAGAAAACAATGTTAACAAAAATAAGTAACAATTAATAATACGAGTATATGCAAAACATTTTTTTATAGCCGATGTTCAAAAATATCACCGTTTAATTCAATTTACAAAAGAAACTCTTACGCGCGTTAACATTGCTTCATCAATCGAACGAAAAGCATTAGTTATTCTAACCTTCATATCCTCAGAAGTTGTTGGTCGAAAACGATATACTTGTCTTTAACAAATCCCCACAGAAAAATGCAACTGGAGTTAAGTCGGCAGACCTGGCAACCAACCGATTGCTCCTCCTCTATCTATTCAACCAATTAGGTAAGTTTGGTTTAAAAATTGTCGAACAATTTGATGGTAATGTATAGGCGCTCCATCCTGCTGAAACCACACATTTCTCCTTGTATTTAGATCAATATTTTCGAGAAGGATCGGAAGATCATTTTGAAGAAACTCGTAGTATCTTATTTCTGTCAACACATGATCAAAAAAATAAGGTCCAATCAATTGATTTCCATATATACCGCCCCACGTTGAATGACCAACATCATCCAACGGAGATTTGCAGTGCTGTAATAAGGCATATTGTGCAGATTAATAGATGCGTTATTCTTAAAATTTGCTTCATCACTGAATAAAATTCTGTTTAAAAATCCACAATCGTTGTTCATTAAATCGAGCATTAATTCCGAAAAACGAATCCGATTCTGAAAATTATCACCATACAGTTCTTGATGAAGTTCAAGGTGATATGGGTAAAATTTGTGCTTTAAAGTGATTCGATTAATACTACTTCATTTCTATTTCAGCTTCGATTTCTCGTTAACTCAACTGTGGATATTCTTCTAGCATCAAGAGAACTTTCAGTTCTTTGTCCTCGTCAATTCTAGGTCCTCTTAATTTTTTTTTTTTTGGTAGGCTACGTTTCCAGTACCTTCAAACATACCTTTTAATTTTTAAAAAGCGGCAATTTGCTTCAGGATTCTACTTGCCAATAGAATATTTAGATCCGCTTCACCAATGCAATATACCATGTTTATCAACTCTTGGCGTAAAAAATTCATTTTAATGATTATGGCTGAATGAGGCTGCACGTATCAATTTTTTTTTTTAAGTCAAAGTTGACATATTGCCATCGTAAAGCACCTAGCCCACTCGAAAATTGCGTTGTTTTAAGAGAAAATTGCTTAAAATGCAGTTTTATTATCAGCTTAGATGTTTACATTTGACCATACAAAATTTATATCGTTGGAAAGCTTGTCAAAAAAGCTATTGATTAGTGCCATAATAAACAGGGCATGTCATTTAGAAAAAATGAGTTTAAAACGCTTCCTTAAAGTTTAGAAAATTGACCAAAAAAACAATTTATCAAATTACCTTTAATAGTTTAGAAATTATGATTTTTTAAACAAGTCCACGGACTTGTCATCATGATTTTTTAAAGAAGTCCCTGTATCTACAAATTTTGAAGTAAAAATTGAAAAATCTCAAAAAGTATGACAGATAAAGTGTAACTGATCTTAATTTTAGTATAGAATCCAATAATAACATCAAAATAGGGCAGTTCCATTAAAAAAAAAACTTAACATATTTTAGAATATTGGAACACCCTGTACATAAACAAAATTATTATTAGCTTTTGCTAAATAAAAGTAGCTACTATTCAAAAAAAATTGCAGGTTAATATCTCAAATAGTAAAAAGTTATGGGGCATTTTCGGACCCCTGGATCACCCGGCATGTAGGTATAGAAGGTTATGCTATAGACTTTTTTTTCACTAACGCTAAATTAGCTCATTTTACAAGGTTTGGGAAAGTTTCTCCAAGATTGCCCATGATGTCTGTGTGTGTGGATGTATGGATCAATGGATGTATGTTAGTATCGACCTTAACCCTAGAACAACACGGATGTACTTCAAATTTCGTATTTAACCTGTTTTAATTTCTCCTGGAGCTGATTAGATTTTGGGATAAGTTATCCATTATTTCTAAAACAGTTCATATTTAGCGGCAAAAAAATCCCTCAGGTAGAACTGAAGTGTTTTTGCAATAACTGAATAACAATTCAATTTGTACGAAAATGTATAAATGTTTTTTAAAGAAAATTGAATTTTAAATAATTTTTTGTACAATGTTTCTTAATACAAAGCAAACTAAGTCCTAAAAATTAACTAAACAAGAGTGAAAATGATTAAATTGCATTATCGGTATTGTATAGAAGTGGCTTTGGCATTTTTTTATAAATTAGCATATCTGACATGAAGTTTTCAACGTCTATTTGGCATAGATTATTGTTTTTGTTTTTATAATGTTGCCTATTTTCATTATGAACATATTATAAAAGAGGTTGCATTAATAAATATTAAAAAAAAATATTATTATTTCATTTTTTTTTTTACTTTGGAAGGTCGTGTGTTGTTCTACACCAGATATTTGTAGTTTTTTATGTATCGTTTTGAATACACCTATATTTTATAAGTTATTTATTTATTAGTACAATTACTTTGTGTGAATACGCTTTAAGGTCAATTCTATTAAGGCACATGTTTGAAGTACACTGAAGAGGGCAAACAAAATGCAAACTTTTAACATTTTCTTAAGGTTCTATTATTTTGTACACGGTGAACAATACAAAAACGTAGTATGTGGAATATATATATACTAATGTATGTTTCTATTTATTCTCTTATGGCCTATTAATTACTTTTACTAGCTAACGTAAATGTTAAGAGATTATTTAATTATCACATCACCTTGTGATTTAATTTACGTTTATTTAATATAATTTTCTTTTCCATTAAAGTTATTGATTTTCGCAACATCCTAGTCGTTATTCAAAATCAAATTGTAACTCCCACAAATTTAGGGTATTCACATGGCAACCTGCAGAATTTCTACATTTTCTACATTTTTTTTGTAAATCCACCCGATCGCAGTGTTTATTTGTAACATTATATAAACAAAAAAAAAGAAGTAATGAGAATCTAATTGCGTGTTTCGTTCATAATACAAAAGCAAGCTGTGTATACACAATAATTACACTTGTAAGTTCGGTCTTGAGTGATGTTAACAATTTAACCTGTTTTTTTACTAAGGTTAAATGATGATTTTTTAAACCCTACGTACAATTAGAAATTGCAAAAAGATATATTGACATTTATATTCGTAATGTAAGGTTAAACATATCTAATTATGAAAGTGAATCAACGACTGGTCCATTGAACTTTATACAATCATTGAAAGGAATTACACATTTCCTCGCCTTTACTCTTTCACCTTATCTTCGATGTTTTTTCGTGTGCAGCACGAGCTACTTATATCAAGTTCAAAGGCACTTGTACTTAAAGAAAACAGGAAGGAACTATAAACATAATTGGCGTAATTATTCTACCAATATTTTACGTTAATCTAGAGTCGGTATTTTTTAAGATTATGCAATGTCTTTCTTTATTGTTTTTAATATCTTATTTTATGAATACTTTAATGAATAATTGAGAAATATAATTATAAACAATATACTAATATACAAGGGACGCTCATGACATAAGTTATATATTATCTGTTCACATTATTCCCTTATTTCACGATACAATTGAGTCATTTTTTGTGAAGACTATTGAGCAATATTTCGTACTATATGGTATATGTAACGTACCATTTTTAACATGCAAATAGAGTATTTGCACACGAAAATTTTTTTGTGCATTTTACAAAACGTAAATAACGTTATTTAATCCTAGAATAAAATTATTTGAATGTGTAATGAATGAATTGTAAAAAAATTGTAAAAGATAAAAAGTATAAGCACGACACTGGGTGCTTCTGTTTTGATAGATTAAGAGCGCTGCAATTTAAAGTGCATTCAATCACATTTGAACATACTATATTTTTCTCCAATCACCTAAATAAGACACTATATTGTGATAGTATTTAATACCAAAAGTGGCTGATTTCACGATACTTCGGTGTCTCCAAAGCAACTATACAAAAAATAATGTACTTTATGTCCTAGTACAAAAATAAGTTATAGAACTAAAATCCAATGAATATTAATTAAAAACTACACGGTTAAATTTATTTTTCACTAAAAAGTAGAATAATACTAATTTTGTATAAAATGAGTATTATTAATTTTTTCGACCACCTGATGTTATCCATAAATTGAAAGTGAGTAGAAGGGTTACATCTTGCAGGTTGAGTTATATGCGAATATGCGAAATTTGACCGATTCATCCATTCAAGGTTCCCATTACATTAGTGACGTAAAAAACATGGGTTTAATTACGGTTCCTCGACAGACAAAACTTATATCAGTTATGGGTGAATTTTAAATACTTATCCACGGAAAAAGTATTGTTAATTACCGAAACATTTTCAATTTTAAAGATCATGTCACAGTTGAAAAGTAATACAGTATCCTATTGTGTGTAGTGTATCATATTTTGCGTATACGAGGGTCACTGCTAAAATGTAAAAATGCACACATCATGTTACGTAGAAAATTTTATAGTTTTTCAAAATATTCTCCCTTAAGATCCATACACTTTTGCATCCGATAAAACCAATCTTCAAAACATTTTTGCCACTCTGAGCGAGGTACCTCCAGGTGATTAAAAACGCTTACCACGCATTTTATTTTTGATGTTTTTGAACAAAAAAAAGTCATTGGGAGACAGATCAAGCGAATATGGGCAATGAGTCAAATTGAAGTATACCAATCAGCACTAACTATTCTTCGATCCTCTAATGCAACAGTTGCAACATGACCGATTCTTCCGAAAAAACAAGCAATCATTTTCTTTAAAACGCTTTGCGAGCGCTCAATTTTATTCGTTTAGGTTTATTTTGGAACACCCATACCGATGATTGCTGTTTAGTTTTAAGCTCATATACTCGAACGACCATTGTCAAATTTTTTAAGCATTTCCTAGCACCACTTGACACGTGCTTTTATTCGAGCTTCTGTCAGATTGTAAGGAATCCAACCATTACAAAGTTTCCTGACATTTAAATGTTTCAAAATGGTATGTATTTGTTTCGCAGCAATGCCTAAGAATGTCTGTATCTCGCTGTATGTTGCATGTCGATCTGATAAAATTATTTCACGCAAAGCATGAATATTCTTTGCAACAACAGAAGGTACATGATCGACCCCCGCGAAAATCGTCAACAAAAGTAGATCTTCCACGTTTGAATTCTGCAAACCATTTGTAGACCATGGTTTTGGGCGGCCCTTCATCAGCAAACAACAAATTTAGCAAAATACTTATATTTTTTGGATTTTTTAATGGTGTATTTTAAATTATACAATCTAAACGTTTCGATAATACTTACAGTTATCTTCGAAGATAACTGTAAGTGTTATCGAAACGTTTAGATTGTATAATTTAAAATACACCATTAAGAAACCCAAAAAATATAAGTATTTTATTATGTGTGATAACAAATTTTGTATTCCCATACATTGCTGTGGCGTTAAACCGTATCGAAAGTTATAAAAAATCCTCAGCGCAGCGCTCTCTAACCACAGTGTTCCCTTTTTCGACAATGTCGTCTGTTGATACGGACTTCCTCCCTTGACCCCCTTCATCATGGGCGTCAGTTCGTCCTTCTCCAAAAATCTTACACCATTTTCGCACTACACTATGCCTCACAATGCCTTCCCTGTACACAACACACAACCTTCGATGAATTTGAGCCGCCATATTGTCTTCAGTTTGAAGAAAAGGACCACCGAGCGAATCTCGCATTTGACGGGAGCTGCAATGATAGCAGCCATGATGAAACAGCACTCACATCAAAACTACGCCACGTAATGGCCGACCCGGTTAGGAGGTACTGACAGATAAATTACGAAACACTACCGCGTAATCTCCACGTCAACATGGCAGCTGCATTGGCAACCTAACGACCTGAAAAAAAATAGCCCTCGTATTATAACAATATTTGTACTTAATTGACCATGTTTAATAAGATTTTAACACGCAAATGCTATTTTCACATATTGATTTCCATTGCAATATATATATATATATATATATATATATATATATATAGTCCCAAAAGTTATGTCTAAATTCATTTAAAGTTCAATGGTCTAGCAAAAACGCTCGGACACGCCGATTTTTTTTTAGTGGTAAAATTTTATATATAGGGTGGCACAAAAATAAGTTACAAACACAATCTTGATTTTGTCAAATGGAAACACCTGTTTTTTATTTCATTTTCTGAATCTGCTTTGAATTCTGAGTAAATCTCATGTACCATGCCCTATACCTAAAGTCAACAGATCTCGAAGGATTTACAACTGAACGTATCAACAATTAAGACCGTATCAAGGAAGACGGCCTTTGTTTTCTGTCAAAATGAACAATTTATTCAAAAAACACAACAACAAATCAAATGTTCAAAATGTGCACCATTTGCGGCTTGAAAATAGTCAACGCGATGAATAAACACTCTTCGCACGTTTTCAACCACTTCTGGAGTTATGATTGTTTGGCCTGTCAACATATACTTTTCATTTGAGATAACTCCACAGAAATAAATCCAATGGGTTTAGGTCGGGTGACCTAGCAGGCCATTCGATAGGTCCTCTCCTTCCTATCACCTATTAGGAAATGTGTCATCCAAAAATACACCATTTCGGAAAGGACAAATGTAGAAATTCGACGTCAGAAATAAATTCACATACACAACGAAATGAAAACATTACCTGTTGTTTATGGATCATCTTGGATACGATTATTTTGCAGGTGTTCTTGATAGTTTTATAAAGACAATATTTATTTTTTATCGTAAATATCTCGAGATCTCTTGTCTATAGATACAGGACATGGTACATGAGATTTACTCAGAATTCAAAGCAGATTCAGAAAATGAAATAAAAAACAAGTATTTCCATTTGACAAAATCGAGTTGGTGGTCGTGACTAATTTTTGGGCCACCCTATATACAAAATTTTACCACTAAAAAACCGCAGTAAAAAATTAAAATCTACGTGTCCCAGCATTTCTCCAAAAACTAGACCCTTGGAACTTTAAATGAATTTAGACATAACTTCTGGAACTCACTGTATATATATATATATATATATATATATATATATATATATATATATATATATATATATATATACAATGTAGTCGGTTAATAATGGAACACAGTGCAATTCCTTGTACAAAAGTAATGCGATATAACTAATTTACATTAGTCCAATTCTTGATATTAAAGAAGATACGGGTTGTTAAAGTAAAACTTATTTTATTGAAATATTCTTATAATGTTAACAGTTTTCAAGATATTGTCACGAAAGTTGGTTAACAGCGCTTTTTTCTGATAAGAAATCATAATCTTTAATCTACTCTAGTGTGTACAGGGCGCTACACACTCTATACTAAGTAACTAAAAAAGTTCCTAATTTTTTAAGCCAAATTTTTTGGAAAACTGAATGGTCAAAAATACATTTTTAATCCTTTCTACATAAAAAAGTATGCTTGTTTTATCTCGTAAAAATTCATTGTTTTAGAGATAATCGTGATTGAAATATTCCAAGAAATAATTTAATGAAATTAATTTTTTACTTTAACCTAACAACCTAGCAGATGAAGGTAGCCCTAATAATTTAATGAATGATTCATTTAATATTTCTATTATTAATTATCAGAAATGCTACTTCTTAATTTATGCGCAAATAAAAATGTATATAGATTGTTGAAAATAAATGTATGTAAGTACACTTATTGATTACCACTTAA
The DNA here is from genome assembly GCA_036346205.1 of Vesta saturnalis. Classification (NCBI taxonomy): domain Eukaryota; kingdom Metazoa; phylum Arthropoda; class Insecta; order Coleoptera; family Lampyridae; genus Vesta; species Vesta saturnalis. The sequence goes on along the minus strand of JARFJB010002087.1, from coordinate 3,043,782 downwards.
AATAAATTAAAAATATTGTTTATCGGATGATTTTCTAATATTAAACAGTATGTTACCATTTCTGAATACATTTACGGCATTTAATATTTTTGATTGAAATATTTGACGCTTAACGTATCAATAAACACTTCATTTTATCAAGTATATCTACTTTAATAGAAGGCGTTGGAAAGCAAATAATTTGACAGAAGACTCCTACTTTCAAGTGAAATTATTTTGTGTTTTTTTACAAGTGAAAATGCTACGACATAAGTTGTTTTCACATGAAGAAATGCGCGACATGGTGTGTATTTATGCACAAGACAACTGTAATGGCCGTAGTGCTATTCGACAGTATGTTGAGAGGAACAGAAGACGACCTAAACACAAACAATTTAAAAACCTGTATGATCGATTGGGTGAAACTGGATCATTTCGCCCGAAACGAGATGTAGGCCGTCCAAAAAATATTACAGTTGACCAAGAAGATGAAGTATTGATTCGCGTAATCGAAAATGGAGAAGTAAGTTCAAGAAGACTAACTACTGCTACTGGATTAAGCAAAACATGAATTCTTAGATTGTTACGTAAGGAACACTTCATCCATATAATTTTACACCAGTTCAAAATTTTTTATTTCAATAAAAAAAGTTTTACTTTAACACCCTGTATCTTCTTTAATATCAAGAATTGGACTGATGTAATTGTGTTATATCGCAATATTTTTATACAAAGAATTCATAGTTGCTCTGTGCCCCATTATTAACGGACTACCCTGTATATATGTATATGTATATATGTTTTTATATATATATATATATATATATATATATATATATATATTATATATATATATATATATATATATATATATATATATATATATATATATATATAAAGGGTGTCCCAAAATTTACGCAAGATTTGAATTTGCTGCCATTTTGCAGTAAAGTGTTGGCAACCCTGAAAATACACAGTTTAACAGCTGGCAGTCTAGGGTTAGTAAAAATGGAGCGTTACACGTTTTCATTGTTGAAGAATATCTCAAAATAATGAAAGTTTGGCGGCCACAGTTCGAAAATGTCGTACAAGATACGGTCGGAATGTTCATTTAACTTCGTCAACTGTGAAGAGAGTAATTGAAAAATTCAGGAAAACTGGATCTACTGGTGATGTTAAACATTCTGGTCGTCCAAAAACAAGCCGTTCAGATGTCAATATCGAAGCAGTGCGTGACAGTGTTGGTGAAAACCCAAGAACATCAATTTGACGACGTGGACAAGAACTGCAAATTTCAAGAAGCTCTCTACAGCGTATACTCACTGAAGATCTGCGGCTCCATGCCTACAAAGTTCAATTAACACAAGAACTTAAGCCTAATGACCATGCCCAGCGAAGAGAGTTTGTTGAATGGATTACCGAACATCAACAAGTGGACCCTGATTTTTCGAAAAAAATCATCCTAAGCGACGAAGCACATTTTCACCTTGATGGCTTTGTTAATCGACAAAATTGCCGCATTTGGGGTTCAGAGAACCCACATGTGATTGTCGAAAAAATGCATCCACAACGTGTCACTGTTTGGTGTGGATTTTGGGCTGGAGGCATTATTGGACCATACTTCTTCGAAAATGAGGCTGGTCAAGCAGTGACTGTTACTGGTACTCGATATCGCGACATGATAAGAGAGTTCTTTCTCCCTGAATTGGATGATATTGATGTGGAGAACATGTGGTTTCAACAAGACGGTGCCACATGCCATACAGCCCGTGAAACAATCCAATTACTGAATGAGACATTTCCTGGTCGTGTTCTCTCTCGTTTCGGTGATCAGAATTGGCCCCCTAGATCATGCGATTTAACACCATTGGATTTCTTTTATGGGGTTATTTGAAATCAAAGGTCTACGCCAACAAGCCCACAACAATCCGTGCGTTGAAGGAGGAAATTCAACGCTGCATTACCGAAATTGGGCCACATTTAGGCACAATTGTCATGGAAAATTTCGACAAAAGAGTGCGTATGTGCCAGCAAAGCCGTGGAGGGCATTTGCCCGATGTGTTATTTCATACATAACCCTATTGTGTGTACTTTAGGATTCATTAAAAAAATAATAATTTAAAGAAAAATAAATGTGTTTTATATTTAATTCAAATCTTGCGTAAATTTTGGGACACCCATTATATATATGGTCCATAACTTGAGAACGACTTTACAGATTTCATTGAACTAAAGCGGTGGGAAAGCGTTAAACTTTGAAAAAAAAACTTTAGTTTGCAGAGAGCGCTTTTTAAAAAATCTATATTTTTTCCAAAAATTTTATAATAAAACGATAGTATACATTTTACACTGGCGAAAAGCTGGCTAAACACTAAACAATTTGGTGAAAACCGTTAATCTCCATCTTTTTTTAAACTAAATATACTAAATTACAAATGACTGTCAAGAAAACTTAGTTTGCAGACATTTCCAACAGTTTAGAATTTATTAAACAACAAGTAAATTAAAAAAACAATAGTAATTTGAAAAACAACTACAGCAAATGGCCAAACGACAAAAACAAATTTTAAAAATAGTGATTGATGAGTCCAAAAAATTTACTGGTGCCGGGAATTCGAACTTATACATATGTCTATTAGTGGCTAGCAAATAATCCGCATTGCATTTCCCAAGTTGATCATCAGAATAGTAGTGTAGATTGTAAAGAGTGTCTCATTTTTTATGATTTTCAGGGTATCTTGGCTATGAGTAAAGATACCATGTGCCATTTTTTAACGAACGATGGTGTTTTCTTAATTGTCGTATCCTATTTTGTTTTTGAGATATCGGACATCTTTGAATTCAAGTACGTATTTCGCAGTTATTTATATAGATAGATACCAAATACTATATATTTGCAAAGAGGTTCAAAATAGGAGCATTCAATGGGCTGAAAATAGATAGGATATCCTATTAAAACAAGTTTGGTTGGCATCTCAAAATGTGTAACGTATAATTTAAAGCTAATTACACCATTGATATCTGCGTAAAAAGTTCTATCGGTTTCAATTTTTACATTTTCGATAGATTCTAAGGAAACCGAGATAAGGAAAAAAAATAAACAAACGAGCTAGGCCATATCGTATTATCTCTCCCTCCACCGTATAATGTTGACTGTCAAATATGTTTTGTGACTAATTACAATCAGAAAAGGTTGTGCTTCTAAATAATCCATTTGTGTGCAAACGGTGGCGATTTTCTTTAAGGTAAGTAGTTATTTTCTTTCTTGATAATTCAATTATTTTGTATTTCCCAGCTAGTGTTTTGTTGACAGCTATTCTAAATACATCAAATCAACTGGTATTAACCCTAAATTAAAAAAATAACAAAAGAAACAAAATATCATGGGTTGGCAATTACTGGGTTTAAAATGCGTCTTTTTCTAATAGATATCATGTGTTGGCAACTAGTACAGAAAAAGGATTTTCAATCAATGTTTTATGTCCTTAAATTATGGCTATTATCATCCTAAAGCTACTGCATGTTAAAAATAGTTTTAATGTTGTGATTCTCCAGTAATTACCACAGGATGATAATTACAGGATAGGATGTTGGCAACTACTGGTTTTCTGATGAAAACTGCTGGTAAAAAAGACATCAGAAACAGTTTTTTAATTTTTCAAAATATAGACAGATATAAGAAAAGATTATTTTTCCAATACACAGAAGAAGACCTTTCAAAAGCAATTAATGACTTTAACAATGAAAAGAAATCAGTAAATTCTACTGCTAAAAATTTCTGAAGGAAGTAACAGAAAATAACTTTCTTGGCCACAAAGAGATGATGGTGACCTAGTTAACAAAAAATATATTTTTTATGGTCCAATCTCCCATAACGGAAATGAACCATTTTCTGTGGATTATGTGGTGCACCATAAAATTCAAAGTACCTATAGACAATTTAATTCGAAACTCATATAAAAATTACTTTTACTATTAAAAATAACCTTTGACATTTCTATCCAACGATTTCTTTTAAATTCAAGTTCATTGAAAGAAACAGTAAGGATGAAATAACACTGGATTTGTATGTTTGGCAACTACTGGGTATCAACTTGGCAATTTCTCGAGAAAATTGGCAAGCACTGGTTTTTTTACAAGATGCTAAAAAATTTTTTTCACAAAAATCAGTTTCAGTATACAGGGTGGGCCAATAGTGCGTGGGTGGAAGATTGTGGGTTTATGAAGGAATATTTCTAAAGATTGTTGATGGGATCTTGTAGTGTATCCTTAAACCCGCAATTTATACAGAGCGATTTATATCAAAGTTGCATTTTTTTAATGGAACCTCCTGTGTATTATTGCATATTTAGATTCCTTGGTCAATTCTAGTGCGACTTTATGGATCACACACAGTACGCAATTCGTCATTTTTACAAAAAGTAGATGTCCGAAAAAACTAAATATCGCTGTGATCACAAAACTTAGAAGGCCATCACTCTGTGATGTTACTAGACATGAAATGTACTGGCGTAAACCAAATGGTCAAAAACGAATTCTTCTTGTGTTTAGAGAAATTACTTTGTCAATTTAGCAAATTTCCAACAATTTTTGCATCAAATGCGGAATTTTTTTACCTTTCTGATATAAGTTTGTCGGTATCTATCTTCGGAGGTTTCTTTTAATTTCACAATTTCAAATTAATTCGCTGTATTTTTCAATTTTTATTTTGTATTATCTAGTAACCCGTGGAAAATAAACAAAAAACTAGTCACATTATAAAACATCATTTATTAAGTAGAAAAACACATAAACACAAAAACAAAATTATGAGCTAAATTCGAAAAATAAAAAGAAGAATAATTATAAAACAAATTTCATCCTTAGCACATCCACCTACATCAAGAGCTCAAGGAGACCGATTTTCAAAACAGGATTAATCTTTGCAATTGGGTAGAATCAAAGTTAAATGAAAATGTACAATGTTTGGATAAGATCATGTTTAAAGATGAGTGCACCTTCCACCGCAATTTGTTAACCAGCACAATTTTCATTATTACTCAGATTAAAACCCTCCGAGCCCATAGCCAAGATTAATGTTTAGGCAGGCATATTTGGTACTTCAGTTGTTGATCCCTTTTTCTTCTACGGTATTCTAAATTCGGATTTGTATTTGAATTTCCTGGATAATAAATTATTAAGACTCCTTGAAAAAGTCCCGCTTGCTTAAATTAGGGACATGCATTTTCACACCGTGCTCGTGGAGTAAGTGAATGGCTTAATAATGCATTTGTTGAAAAGTGGATAGGAAGGGATGGACCAACACGTTGGCCAACGAGATCTCCAAATATTGCCCCGATTGATTTCTTTTTGTGGGGGTACGTCAAGGAAAAAGTGTATGCTGAACTACCAACCACTGCGGAAGATATGAAAAATAGAATCCGAAACTATTAACCCAGTAATGTTAAATAAGGTTAGAAAAACTTATTTTAGCTCGTAATTTTGTTTTTTGTGTTTATGTATTTTTCTACTTAATAAATAATGTTTTATAATGTGAATCGTTTGTTGTTTACTTTCCATGGGTTACTAGATAATACGAACTAAAAATTGAAAAATACATCAAATTAATCAGAAAATGTGAAATTAAAAGAAATCTAGCGAAGATAGATACAGACCAATTTATATCGTTATTTGATGCAAAAATGAACAATTGGCCGTTCTATTTGAAAAACTCAAGTTACCATTGATTGAAATTTTCTAAATTGACAAAGTAATTTCTCTTAACACAAGAAGAAATAGGGTTTGACCGTCCGGTCTACGCTAGTGCATTTCATGTCTAGTAACACCTCATAGTCATAGCCTTCTAAGTTTTGTGATCACAGCGATATTAAATGTTTTTCAGACATTTACTATTTGCAAAAATGATGAATTGCGGCTAAACAATTCATTTTAGGTACCATGTGTGATACATAAAATCGCACTAGAATTGACTACGGAATCCACATATGCAGGGAGTTCCATTAAAAAATGCAACTTTGATATAAATCGCCCTATATAAACTTTGCGGTTTAAGTGAAATTATTTTAGGTTTGTAGCCTTTAGGATACCCCACCACATCCCATCAACAAACTTTAAAAATATTCCTTAAGAAACCCACAATCTTCCACTCATGCACTATTGTCCCACGCTATACCAATTTTTTGTAACGGTTTTAGATGATATACTAATTTTTGTATGTGAGTAAAAATTATTGAAAACAAAAATTCTACATACATAAAGACAAAATTTACATCGATTGGGGCTTGTACTTCGTTGGTTAGCGCGGTACTCTAGCATAGTACAGGTCGTAGGTTCAAATCCTACTCGAGGTAAACTTTTTATTTATGTATTTAATAAAATTAATAATAATTTTTAATTGAATAAAAAAAGTTTATGCTTTCAAATATGAGTCAATCCCTTTGTCTTAAGTTGGCAATTACTAGTGCCACTACCCTATATAGAAAAATGTATGAATTTTTTTGCAAACTGAATTGCCGGTCCTTCTATAATGATCAACTTCTTCTGCGATACACGAGAAAATGTATTTTGTATTTTTAAGGTATCAACCAAACTTTTTTTAATCGGACACCCTATAAGTTTTCAGACCATTGAATTGTTTTAAAGCTTTTCGCAAATATATAGAATTGGGCACCTGTATAAAGTACCTTTATTTATAAACCGATTTTAACCAAAACGTGATAGAACCGAGATATTTAAGTGATAACACTAAATATAAAGTTTCATTAGAATCCGATCCGTATTTTTTAAGATGTGTTTCCAGCCACACATACATCAAGTTGAAAATAATCTAAGCTGCTGGGCCCCCGAACTTACACATAGTGATTTTAGGCAACAAATTTATAAGTTGACACCTATAGTTTTCAATAGACCATTGCAAATTTTTAAACGCTTTTCGCAAATTATAAATTGACTGTAAAAGTACTTTTTTGTAAACCGGATTTAACCAAATGATAGAACGATATATTTAATCGTAGGACCTAAATATAAAGTTTCATTATATCCGGATCGATCTTTTAATGAATGTGTTTCATGCAAAAATCAATAAATGATCTAGCTGTAGTGAATTAAATTTCTGGCAAAATTTAAAGTTAAATATTTTCAATAGAATGCAAATGTTTTAAGTGTTCAAATTTTAAACTAGTTTTTTCGGTTAGCTCATGACGTATATTTATCGTAAGGACCTTAGGCTTATTATATACGTGATCAATGAAGTCATGCAAAATACAAAAGTTTGTATGATGAAATTTCGCAAATAATTTTTTGGTCGTTGCAAATGGTTCAGTTACCGGGTAACATAACAATATCTCTAGACGTCTTTCAAGGTTTTGGAATTACTTAAGTTTTGACACATACTCAACATAAATGTGGGTAGCAAAATTTTAAATGATATTAATTGCATTTTATTTGAGGTTGAAATTTAAAGTATACCGGGTCGATAATAAACAAAAAGTATACGACTCAAGGTTTGGAATTATTTAAGTTTTTGAAAATAACTAGTTAAAATAAGCATTATTTTAATTTTTAATGTTGTAATATTTTAAATTTGACAAAATCTAAGTTTATAAGTACTTTAGTATATGTTTTAATTTTCAAATTGTGACAAGATGTACAATCTTTTAATTTAAATTCAAACATACATTTAGAATTATGTATAATTTATAACTATTAAAAATTCAAAACGATAAGTATTTTATTATGAGTGTTAATGGTGAAAGTTTACATTTTCATATAACCTCAATTGTTTTATTTAATGTTCTTTTCACTGTTATGTCGAAACTCACACCACTTTGTTGTCTCAAAGAGTCATTCAGTTTTACAGAGTTCTTTGTCCACCCATGCCCATAATTATGATCGCGTCAATTTCGAAGTAGGCATTGGAAAAAAAATTTGTTGCTATGGAATTAAAACTGTTAACATTATTTTAGAAATAATCTGACACATTTCAATGTTATAATTTTGTAAATTTTAATTAATATGAAGCGTTTAAGCACGGTAGAAAAGAAAAATTGCATTCGACTTCTCAACGAAGGAATGTCAAAAGAGCAAATTGCGCACATTTGCAATGTTAGCCGAAAGACAATTTATAATTTGAACCGTCGCGTCAAAACTACTGGTGATCATAATTATGGGCATGGGGGTGGACATACAAAAAAAATAAACTAAAGAACCGAAAGAATTTTAATGAGAGAAACTATGCAGAATAGAACAAAGAACTCTAGAAAACTGAATGACTCTTTAAGAAAACAAACTGGGGTGAGAGTTTCGGACAGAACAGTGAGAAGAACATTAAATAAAAACAACTTGAGGTGATAATTTATTTTTACAAAAACTTAAATACTGCCAAACCTTAGAGGGCGTCGTACCCTACGTTTTTGTTTATTATCGACCCGGTATAATGTGTAAATTTCAATCCTCAAGTAAAGTGCTTAGACCATAGAAAAGCAATGTCAAGTTATAGCATTTTAAAAATTTTGCTACCCAAATTTTATGTTGAGTAGTGTGTGCAAGGCCTAAGCGCCTTAATCCAAAAACTGACAAAAACGTCTAGAGATATTGATGTTACCTTAGTAACGAAACATATTGCAACGACCAAAAAAATTTTTTCGGAAATTTCACTCATACAAACTTTTTGATTTTTTGCATGACTTCATTGATCACCCCGTATATAATAAACCTACGGTCCTACGATAAATATGTCATGCAGCTTAATCCGAAAAAAACTAGCTCTTAAAATTTGCAAACCGCGTTCAAAAATTTGCATTCCTATTGCAAATATTTCACTTTAAATTTTGCCTAAAAATCACTATGTGTAAGTTCGAGTGGCCAGCAGTTTAGATGGTTTTCAAAATGATGAAAACGTGTAAATCCGTTGAAAACTCGACATCGATTTTTTTTACGAAAACAATGCTTATGGCTTCGCGCTAAGAAAGTTCTACTAAATTTAACAATAAAGCAAATGATGTATCTATAGCGGTTAATTTTTATATACATACTTAGATTACGTTAGACAAACACAAACTTACTTTAATCAAAAACACACAAATTAACCTAATTACTATACTAAGAAAACTAATCATCCTGTCAAGTCTAAATAAACATTTAGATTTCTCCTTCCAAAAATAAAATTGTGAATGAAATTTCGCAAATAACTGTAATTTTGTGAATGGTATAGATTGAAACAGCTGTTAGTATTGTGTCAAGCGGTCGATTTATATTGCCGACAGGAAAATTACAAGTTACGTGGGAACGAAGGAAACGCGTCTACGAATGCAGTAATCTGAAATTCCGTATACTAAAGGAAATTAGAAAATTCTTTGATATTTTTAGACGTTCTCGTTTATTGATTAATAAATACGAGACGATGATGTACTCATCAAGAGTGCTAAAAGATTTATCTATCTACACTTCGTGGGTAGATCCAATAATGATTTTGTGTATATTTATTTTGAGAAATTGTTTTATTTATGTTAAAATAGTACCTCAGGTGTATACTGAGTCATGTGGAAAATGTTTCTTGAACGGATTTATAAAAGAGATGGTGTAATACTCTTATAGAGCTTATAATATCGGAATTCCGAGATTTCGAAAACGGGGATCTCGGACAAAATTAGTGCAGTATTTAAAACCGCTATTGATACGTAAATACCGGTATTTTGGTATTAATTTAATTTTATTTTACTAGAAAATATTGTGGATTAATTATATTTAATAATTAGTGCAAAATATTTTTTTTTTGTGTAAATATAAATACTGCTTGGCATGCATATATCTGCGGCTGAAGTAATAAAAATAAACCCCGCCTACTGCTGCGCAGTGTCGACAGAGAGCTTGGAACGAGAGTAGTGACTTGAACAGAAGACGTTCAGTGTTCAACTTCAATAATGAAGAAAAATAAGTGACGACTATTTAAATAATACATATCTATTCATTTACTTTAAACCTTGCGTGACCAAGCGGGGTATTTAGTTACCCCAGAAAAAATCTTTTTTGCACTGTTTTGTAAAAAAAAATTTGGCGATACCATGCTTTAGTTAATCCTCGAAAACACTTGAATAAAGATATTTTTTTGTAGAATTTTCAATTTGTGTAATTTACTTTTCGTATAGTTACGAATTTTGTGAGTGGGGTTACCTGGTTACCCCGCTTGGTCGGGCGAGATCGAGTCAAAGCGAATCGAAACTTACAGAAATTGGCCGTATGCGTTATTCGCTGCTGCATAAAATTGTTCTCAGTTCATTCGGTAATTTCATAGTGTAACCATGGCGCGTAAATATTTGACGGATGATAAATTACGAAAAATAATAGAAGAAAATGACAGTGACTTCGAATATGACATTATCGATGAAGATGAAAGTCATACAGAACACAACGTAGAAGAACAAATAGAGATTCCGGATGAGATTGATGTGGATGATAATTCTGAAATTGAAATTCGTACCGTCTGTAACATTTTATACGTCAAAGTCTGGTTTTCAATGGCAATCTCATCCAACCCCGGCAACTAGAAGACGTGCTCATAATTTTGTAAATGCATCTTTTGGTCTCAAAAATGCAACATAAATGCTTAAAATTTTTGTATAACGGTTTATTTTAGTTTACAGATAACTTCAGTACTAGAAGCTTTCAAGCTTTTTATTACTGACAACATGCTAAGTCATATATGTGAATACACAATATGTGGGGATAGGCAAACACGGATAAAAAATAAAGGAAGTGCAAATCCAAGCCAATGGTCTGATTGATATCAGTGGAGGAGTTGCAAGTTTTCATTGGTGCTTTGATTGCCAGTGGCAGAAATCGTGGACGAAAACTCCATATTACCGAAATGAGGGCTGAAAATGCAAACAATCATATTTTACTGCAGTGCTTTCTAGAAATAGATTCAAACAGATTTTTAAGTGTATCCGGTATGATGATTCTGTATTATAAGTGTTTTATAACTGTGGTTTCCTATTAGTGGAGTTTATTGGCCTATTTCCACAGTTTATGCTTTTTGAGCGCGACGTTTCGGAAGCGGACTCTGCTTCCGTCATCAGGCTTAGTCTTGAGAAGGACTGTTTTCGCACTTGAGTCGAATTCATATGATATATATATAATTTTTTCCCAAGCACTTGACTACTCTCAGATTCGAACTTGGTACCTTTCACTTACTAGTCTGACACCTTTAGCGCTGAGCCTCTGAGTAATCCAATATACATTTTTTAGAACTTATATATATATATATATATATATATATATATATATATTAAACTTTCGTGGTTGCGCAGAAGTTTATTGCGCATGATGCGCCGTAACTTCTTGCGCATGTGTATTGCTCTTCGCGCATTATTGGAATCCATATGGATTTCATTTCTACACTAGCTTGGCTATTGGAATTTCTACTAGTGCGATGTATGTGGCTTCTTTGAGTTTCCGACGAGTTGTGTTCTCGTCCTTTGCCATTATCTGTATGTTATCCCATTGGGTGCAGTGGTCTTCGTTCCAGAAATGTTCGGCGATTCTTGATCTTTCTGTTTCGCCCTTACTGACGTTGTTATTATGTTCCTGCGTTCTCACTTTGAGTGGTCTACTGCTCTCTCCTATGTACGCTCTGCCGCATTCGCATGGTATGATCCTGAGACGAGACAGCAAAGAAGGGAAGAAACTAAGGACCCATTAGAAGCTATTCGCATTCTATGATGAGTTTGTGAATAACTGCCTAGACAACTATTCACCTAATACAAATGTCTCTGTTGATGAATGCTTGGCAACATTTCGCAGTAAGTGTCCGTTTCGCGTATACAGGGTGCGGCATTAGTGCGTCGAAGTACGATATATCCGTTATTAAAGGAGATATCAAAAAAAGTTATTTACAAAAATTATAGGCAACTTCAAACTTCACATTATAAAATTATTTTCGTATTTACAGGGCGTTACATATTACCGGGATTGAACCAAACATACCTTTTTTTAAATGGGACACCCTATATATTATTTCAAATTTAGATTAAGTTCATCTCCCCCATACTTACAATATAGGGTTACGTTATACAGGGTATTTCATAAGTTATGGTCAATTGTACACGAAAATCATTCTCATTTCAACGTCCTGTATACCCTAGACAGAACAACCTAACAATAATTTTTTCCAGGCATAACTTTTTGACATTGGTACAGTGTTGTGAGAAAGTGCTATTTCTTTATTATTGCACCAATTAAATATAGAGCGAGCCAAAACTCGAATACATGATTTTGTCAATTTTTTCAAATGGATCACCCTCTATCTTATTTTAAAAAGTGAAAACACACTTTATGTTCTTTCATTTTTATTAAGCACTCCCTATAGCTAAAATCGTTAATTTCTGAGATATTTTCAATTTAATAACAGTTATCCGTGAACAAATAAATGTTTGACAAATATAAAAAATTCAAAAAACATCGGTTTTTAGGACAAAATTCTTATAAAATTAATTAATATCATGATAAATGTTCAAAATGTCCACCGAAAACGTCAATACAGCATTACAGTTACATTAATACTCTGGAATGCTTCTCGTGTTCTATTTTTCATATCATCTTGTGTGGTTGGAGGTATTTGATACACACGGTTTTTCACATAACCCCACTTGAAGAAGTCAATTTTACTTAACTTTGGTGAACGAGCTGGCCATGCAATTGGCCCTCCTCTTCCAACCCATCTTCCAGGAAAATGGGTATTAAGATGATCATGAATTAATCTAGTGTGATGTACCGGAGCTCCATCGTGTAACAACCACATTCTTTGACGAATGTTAAGAGGAACGTTTCCCAACAGTAATGGTAAATGATTTTCTAAAAACCAAATAAACCTGATCATTCACTGTTCCATCGAAAAAATGTGGTCCAATTACGTGATCTCCAACTATACCACCCCAAACATTAAAAGACCACCTAATTTGACTATGAGACGGGGATTACCTGTCGAATAATAATGGAAATTGTGTCTATTCACAGTTTCATTTTTATAAAACGTAGCTTCGTCTCCAAAGAGGGCAGCATCAAAGAAATCCGCCTGATTGTGGATTTGTTGTTGAGGCCATTCACAAAAAGCAACCCTTCTGGGATAGTCATCTTCGAGTAACTCTTGATGCAACTGGATATGGTATGGATGCATCTTATTTTTACGCAGTATTCTTCGGACGGACCTGTCACTAATATCATGCTGACGCGAGATTTCATGTGTACTTCATTTTCCTCGTTAAGTACAAGTTTTGTCCTTTCCTTTTTTTCATAAACTACTTAACCCGTACGATTAAAACGATCTACTAACCTTTCCAACGATATTTTCTCGGGTTGTCTTCGTGCGGGATACCTCTTTTTGTAAATTCTTTGTGCTAATAAACAGTTTCTCAGTACCCATATCATGTCTGTTAATTCCTCAACAGGAAAGCTCATTTCAAACAGTATTTAAGTGTTTACAAATTAATAAACACAACACAATATCAAAGAAGTTCGTTAAATGACAAGCTACTAATTATTACTGAATAATATCTATCTGTCATTTGTTCACGGCTAACTTGTTATAATAGAAATTGTTCAAAAAATCTCTTTCTGTTATTAAACTGAGAATATAATTCATATGTCCCATGGTACATTCTTGATTACTTTCATTGGTTAAAATACAAAAACAAAATCGCAGAATGGGCTAATCAAATCGGTGATAATTTTATCACCGCATGTGACTGTCACATGATTTTAATGAATAAAATAGTTTACGGTCAAAGTGACAAAAAGTTTCAAAAAAATAAATAATTGTATTGATTATCTTGCAACTGTAATATTTACTATCAAAGTGACAGATCGTTTAAAATTGTAAACTTCAAAAAATATATTTTCTATTAATGTTCATTATATTCTCTAACCAAATATAACACGTGTTATGATTTTCTATTAACGTTCATTATATTCTCTTACCAAATATAACACGATATGATTAATAATCGATGATACCACTCATTAAAACCTGTAGAAAATTGAACTCGTGCTTCGCACTCGTTCAATTTTCATCAGTTGTAACTCTAGCTATCACCGATGTTAATCATAACACTAGTTACATTATCCCCGAAAATATCTTAGAAATTAGCGATTTTAGCTATAGGGAGTGCTTAATAAAAATGAAAGAACATAAAGTGTATTTTCACTTTTTAAAACAAAACACAGCGATTTTTTTGAAAAAATTGACAAAATGATGTGTTCAAGTTTTGGCTCGCTCTATTGGTGCAATAATAAAGAAATAGCACTTTCTCGTAACACTGTACCAATGTCAAAAAATTATGCCTGGAAAAAATTATTGTTAGGTTGTTCTGTCTAGGGTATACGGGACGCTAAAATGAGAATGATTTTCGAGGACAACTGGCCATAACTTTTGAAATACCCTGTATAACGTAACCCTATATTGTAAGTATGGGGGAGATGAGCTTAATCTAAATTTGAAATAATATATAGGGTGTCCCATTTAAAAAAAGGTATATTTGGTTCAGTCCCGGTAATATGTAACACCCTGTAAATACGAAAATAATTTTATAATGTGAAGTTTGAAGTTGCCTATGATTTTTGTAAATAACTTTTATTTTATTTTGCCACCATAATGTTCTTTATACGCCTCCAAATGCGGGCGTAATGTGGTCTTTATAGCACGGAAATGTCATTGATGCTAAGCAGAATGATCTTAGTAACAACAAATTAGTCTACTGTCGACTTTATTTCACTGCATTTGCATTTAAAAACTTGCCGAAAATACTGAATCTTTTTAATATTTTATTCCAGTTTCATGGTGCAAAATAAAATAAAACATTGTATGTACCACGGGCATAATTGTAGATTATCCCCTTAATACATAAATATCTATTTTGATATCTCCTTTAATAACGGATATATCGTACTTCGACGCACTAATACCGCACCATGTATATAAAAAGCACACCTGGACGGTATGGAATAAAAATATGGGTTTGTGCAGATTCCGAAACATATATATATATATATTTTGAACCGTCAAGTTTACACTCGCATGATAACAAACAAACGGGAAGTAAATCAGGGACAAAGAGTAGTACTAGATATGGTCAAACCTTACTTTGGAACATGGAGAGGAGTTACTACTGACAACTTTTTCACTTCCATTCCCCTAGCAAAAGAACTCTGAAAAAAAACTGACGATAACCGTAACGCTGAGACTGAATAAGCGAGAGATTCCAAAAGAATTCCTTGCAAACGCTAGACGTGAACAATACTCTTCTTTATTTGGTTTTGCCGATAATATGACGCTTGTTTCGCATGTGCCCCAGAAAAATAAGGCAGTTATTTTATTATCAACACCGTTCAATGGTGCAGAAACGGCTAATGAAAGCGAGAAGAAAAAACCAATTATAAATTTGCACTACAATACCACTAAAGGTGCTGTGGATACTGGCGACCAAATGACGCGGGAGTACTCATGTATTCGAGCTACAAGACGGTAGCCCCTAAGACTGTTTCTTGAAATTGTAGACATGGCAGCACTGAACACCTTTATTATATTTTCGCAAACATTTCCTGATTGGTCTAAAAATAAAGGCAAGTGCAGAAAATCCCTTCAGGTACTAAGTCAACAACTTGCACTTCCGAACGTAAAAACTAGAGAGAAGAATTCTCGAGGCACGCAAAAATCTGTTTTGGATGCAATTCGATTATTTCTTACCGAAAATGGAGAAAGGGTAGAAGCTCTTCAAAGGAACGCCGAACCAGGCACAAGCAAAAGATGTCAATTTTGCCCGCGAAGAGAAGATATGAAGTCAATAATTAATTGATCCGAATGGAGCGCAACCGTGTGCAACATACACAGAAAAGAAGTAAAAAATGTTTTTCAGCACTGACTGTCAGAATGCTACCTAGTAATTTAAGAATAGATCTTTTTTTTTATTGTCTACTTCTTTTTTGATAACAAGACAGAATGTAATTATATTTGACTTTTGAAACTTTATTTCTACCTTGCAAAATCAATTACACAACATTATACTTGTAATTTTATTTTATAAAACATATACCTATTAACAAAAATTTCTAGTTCACATAACCATAATAACTCGAAATCTACTGGGGTTATATTGGTTACCCCTCTTGGATGATCCCGTAAAATTCCAGACCTTGGTCACACAAGGGTTAAGCTGTCGAAACAGTGATTAATTTGTACCTAAATATCTCATATTATGGTTAATTGGCAATGTAAATTTTGGCAACTGAATTATCTATAATTCTAGATCTGTAAATGAATCAATACATTCTTATCTTTCGTTTTAACATTTAACTTTAAACCCGAAACGAATAAAAATACATATGTTATTAGAAATAGTTACTTGATTGAATTTTAATTCACAAAATATAATTTCTCCTCTAATAGAACAATTACCTTTTTTCATGAGCATACAATAATAATTTTAACTATAATTGTAATAATTGTATCTTATATTATAGTTTCAATCATAATAAATAAACGTTTAAATCGATATTTATTAGAAGGTTAAACATTGAATTAATTTGAACTATTTCTCCTGCCATACATTAATCTTTACTGCTATATCTTCGTTGCAAGTTTTACATTTAATAGATGAAATCAACTTTCCAGAAATTACAATTCAATCAATTGGCCATCAATATTTTTGATCTTACGAAATATCAGATTTTAAAAATGTTGAATTTGATCCTTATATAATCCCTGAATTAGAACAATAATTTTTTTAATCGTTTATCTATTCCCTACAATTCAATACACGAATAATTGTTTCATCAATCGTGCGCGCGTAATAACTGTCTTTTCCCTTCCGAATGCGTTCTCTCTTCTTAGTGCACGCATTAGGCTGCAATTATCACCCGCGGAGCTATCCTTGTCAAGCTTTACATAGTTTAAAAAAGTAATTAACTTCTTTTTAAACGATGTATTTACAATTTACATAATAAAACTTTAATTGTGTTTTTGTATATGTTCCAACGATTAATTTCGCCGCCACTGGTAAGCGATTTTAAACTGTTACACTACACTTGACGATCGTTCCCGAACGCAATGACGTGTCTGCGCGACCCGAATCAACACTGCTTGCTCGAGCTATACTTATTGGTATTGCAGTATTGCTTCATGAACGCTGACGCGCTGTATTACAATTCCAATTAGGACTTGTTAGAAGATAGAAGGCACAATTAACAAGAATTTAGTTTACAAGTTGCAGCTCATGAAGTAAGTAAAGTTACTTACAATAAATAATATTTTGTTATTTAAATTATCAACTAGTGGTCTTCATACCCATTTGAAAACAATGGATAAATTTAATATGTAGAAAAGATGTGAACCCACTACCAGCGATACTGATAGACAAATTATTTCCAAGAAACCAACACCGATTACCAGCTGTTTTAAAAACAAGAAGAATGATGAACTTTCAGAAGTACTGGCCCGTATGATTGCTCAAGATGGCCTGCCATTCCATATCTTTATTACGAGCAAGAGGATTTCCAAAAACTTCAACCACAATACGGAATGCGGTTCTCCTCCACTCTGAGAAAATTACATATAAAATATGATTCAGCATAACATTCGATGAGTGGACCTCAGTTCGTAACCGTCGATACACTGGTATTAATGTGCACTCTAGTGAAGGATTATTTTGGAATATCGGGTTAGTACGTGCAATTGGTTCAGTACCAGCAGAATAATGTTTATCATTAGTTGATAGCAACTTTTGAAAAATGAATGAAGACAGTATCACCAATGATGGTGCAGCGGTTATGTTAAATTAGGAAAACTAATAGATGCTGAACATCAGTTATGCTTGGTTCATGGTATAAATTTAGCCATAACAGATGTTTTCTATACGACCAAAAGTACAGATGAAAATGTAGAAAATGGGAAAGCGCAAGGAGAAAGAAGAAATGATGATGATGGTGATATAGTTGAACAAGAATATAACGATTCCGATCATGAAGTAGAAGGAGGATATATGGATGGTAAAGACGGTGTCATCATAGAGCATGAGTTCAGAGTTATTTCCAGGATTGACTTTAACCAAAATTTCGTAGCCGTAGCGCCTCTCGAGAAAAAAATACGAAGGGTAGTTAAGTTGTTTAAAAGCTCCCCAACAAAAAATGACAAATTCTTACAAAAATATATTAAAGAACAATTTGGAGAGAAATTTCTCTGAAGTTAGATTGTCGGATACGCTAGAGCAGTTTGTTGGTTATGTTAGAGAAATTTTATGACTTACGACATTGCATTCAAAAAGCACTAATTGATGTAGGATGCGATATAAAATTTTCAGAAGATGAAATGAATTTATTGTTCGCACTTATCAGCAGTCTGGCGCCTGTAAAAGTGACAGTAGATACGTTATGCCGAACAGAATCAAATCTTTTGACTGCTAAGGCTTCACTAAAATTCATGGTAGATACACTGTTTGAACAAGAAAGTTCAATTGCTTTGGAATTGCTAAATGCATTAAAACTTCGAATCTCGCAAAGAATTACAGATACATCACAGATACTGCAGTACCTGCAAAGTGAATGTGAAGAAGGTGCAACGCATAACTAAGTATCCCTAACGAAGCGCATTGTTTCATTAGCAAACGACTCTCACTTGCAGCTACAGAAGAAGAAGCACTACTAATTGAAGATCTACAAGAACCATCCTGCTCATCATCAGACGCAGAAGTAATCATTGTACCACCACTAGAATCATCTAGTCCTCCATCTCCATCTGATCGCGACACACTAAAAAGGAAATTGCAGGAAGCCATAAAGGAGTCGTTGTCAACTGTTCCAAAACCAAAACAATTTTCTTTTGAGCAAGTAATTAAAGAAGTACATACTTACTAACAATCCCTCCGACAAATGTGGAGTCGGAAAGAGCATTTTCAGCGGCAGGTTTGATTTGTACCAAAATTCGTTCATCCTTTAACAATGAAACTATTGACAGTTTGTGTTTCTTAAGGGCATACTTCAATAGTAATAGAATAAAATAAAATATTCTAATTGTTTTAATATTGAATAAATTTATTTTGAATATTTAGAGCTTATTTTCGTTACTTTGTTTGTTCGTTTCAAGTTTTATAGCACAATAAATAAAATTTGCATTTTTTATTTCTCGTTTATAGTTTCAGCAGTAAGAAAGTTAATACCGGGATCCCGGGATTCACTTGATTGGACACCGAAAGCCGGTATTCAATACTGTATCCGGTATATTGTAAGCCCTATACTCGTACAAAGCGTAAAAAGTAAAACACATTTTACAGCACACATTTGTTGTTTTTTTTTTCGAAACCGCATTGCAAAAATTTGTTCAAAAACAAACTTTATTATCCTAAAAATGAATAGTTAAACGTAACTTTTCTCACAACCATAACACCCTTTTGTTTCGGGTTTCTGCATATTTCCTACAAAATCAGAAAATTACTGAACCAGACTGGCGAGTCATATTTTGACCCATTTTGACCTTAAATAACGTCGGAATGGGAGAAGATAGGGAGGTGCGGATTTCACAGCGAACACAAACAGTCGCGATAAGTAAGCGAACAGAAAGGGTCGCATAAAAATAAGCGATCCAAATTCGCAGTGTAAGCGACATTGTATAGTCACGCTGCCCTATAGTGCTAAAATTACAAAAAAGAATTAATTAACGGTGATAAAGAAGAAGTAGAAACTTACCTTCCTTATTAAAATAATAAAAAGTGGCGTAATAAGTGAAGATAACGCGTTTTGTACGTCTCAGAACCGTAATCAATTGTGTTTAAATAGTGAACAATAAATATAATAGACAGTAATCGACCCAAATTGGAAAAAGAGAGCATTCGCGGTTTGAAAACAGCTTACATTTTGTTGCGCAGGCTCTTTGTAGTTAAATCTGAACAATTAAGTAAAAACTGAATAGTGGAAACATATCGAACAATTAATTACTATAATCATTAATTGATGAAAGAAAATTAGAAGCGTACTTGGCTACACAAAAGTATAAGGAAAGATAAGGACGACAATAGAAACACGGTGCCAGAGTGCGGACAGGTGACATCATCGGAAGAGCAGGCTCTAACCTTTCTGAGGCCTCTTAATCAGCGCACAAAGAAACACCAGCATTACATTATCAGTTGCAGCGAAAATAAGTAAGAACCTTTTTTGTTTGTGTTAACAAATAAAACTTTTTGAGTTATCACAATTAAACGAAAACAATCGTTTAATTCTGATAAAGATTTTATTTGTTATATGTTAGTTTTAAGAAGTTTATTGTAGATTTAGGTTTGATTTTATAAATACTTGTAAACAGCATATTGATGCATTTTCGTTCAGATTTGGAATTTAATTAAATGAGTATAACGTTTGATTTACTTTTATTGTTAAAGATTATTAATATCACAAGCTTACACAATTATTGAACATATAAATGCAGAAAGAGGTCAACTCGATAGGGATCCAAATAAATAAATAAATCGAAATGAACATAATTTTGCGCAATGATAACTGAAATCGTTTCTTTATATTAACTTGAGCTATCCGTTGCAACGAATTAAGAAAGGAGTTAGTAGACGTAAATCTCAAAATTCATTTACGCAAACAGAAATTAATTAGCAAGCGAAGTAAAAATTAACTAGTAAATGATATCTTTATAAGTTTTAATAAGTTTTAATAAAACTTAATCAAAAATAATCATCTCTAGCCAGCTAGTCCTTTAATAGCCTTCAGCATTAAGGTCTTGTCTGTGGTGACAGGAGAGGTCACAAGTTGGAACCAAATTTCAATTTTTTTTTCAATTGTAATTAATTACACTATTATTTTGGTTTTAAGTAAGTTACAATTTGTATTGCTGTTTAATTTTCTTTACAACTTGTCTAAACTCAATCTCAACGTTTTTCAACTTTTTGAAGATTTTGTTACATCTCGACTTCGGTCAAGTTCCAATTGGGTTAGCCAGTCAGCTATTAATTGCCTTCAGTAATTAGGATCTCTACTGTGGTGATAGAAGAGATCACATTTTAGAACTAATTTTAAACTATTTTCTCCCTTCTGGTTTTCGCTTCAGAGGTTCTACTGAAGTTGCCAACCTCTTATTTTTAGGCTTTCAGCTCAAAGTTTTTGTGCTGTGGTAGCGGTGGAAGGCTACAGGTCGTGCTCCTTTTCAATTTACAATTTAAATTACCTTTTTTCAAAAAAATTTCAAAATTTGATTCATTAAGTGAGTTTATTGTTTTAAACTAATTGTTTAGATTTCTAAATTTTAATGTTTTTAGTACTAAATGCCTTGGTTCGCGGCAGAATACGGAAACCTTTACCGGCAGAGTACAAAAACCTTCTTTACCGACAATTGCTTCGCTATTGTAGAAAAAATAATTAATTTTACTCTGTTTATTTATGTTAGTTTATATCAGCTGAATAGAATGATATTACACTTTTTACTTTCTCGTATACTACGTATACCAAAAGAAAGTATTACAATCGAAAAAAAATTGTGAAATTTTTTTCGCGGATTTCAACGTTTTCGTGTTCCCCGAGTCGAAAAACATCGATATCGCGAAAAAATATTCGTGTATGTCTGTCTGTGAGTCTGTGTGTGGCTCCGAGACTATTCGATGGATTTGACAATCAATTAATGGGGGGGGGGGGGGCCGAAATAAATGTGTTTTTTGGAGGTGCATTTCCAAAACCAAAGCCAGAAAGTCTATCTTTGGTGAAAAGTTATAAAAGCTACTCGCAATTTGAAAATCGCAACCGTACATGCTTTCGAACGGTTTGTGAATATTTTTAAAAAAATAAAATGTTGCCCCCTAATTACGGGGTTACAATTACCCTTTTTTTTTCAACATTGAATATAACGGCTCTGGTAATTTTTTTTTAATTTACGTATTTTACAGTCACCTATAACGAAAATATAATGAGCTTGCGATTTCTCTAACTTATCCAGGACCGTAGTTAGAAATTTTAATAAAATGTATGAAATTCAATTATAATTAAATCTTAGAAATATGGTTTACTTTAAAACAATTTTGTATTTGAAAATTTTCTATTTCTTTAATTTACTGTAAATCCATTTATTGTCATTAACGACTTTTTGAAATTCGACGTAGATATAAATAAAATGTTGTAATAGGTGTAATGCTAAATGATATGACAATTTTTCAGAGAAAAAACATACCAAGTACTTTATGTTTGTAATTTCGAAAAACAACTTGGGTGGTGTGAAATATTCCCTTGTTAATCGATATCTCATTGTTTTAAGTCTTTCATTTATAGGTACTTTATTTCCACAGCCTACTTATAATTTTAATATTTGATATAGAATTTAAACAAACGCGGTGAGTTTCTTACAATAAATTCTTACAACATATTCACACATGAAAAAATTAAAATTTATTTTTTCATAACATTGAAGAATAAGTATTAACCTTCGAAAATATTTAAGAAAAAATATGAGCCCCTATTTAAACGTAGGAAATAGGGCTTGTTTTATTAAGAAAAAAAACGAAAAAAGATTAATGACATTTAAAATAACTTTAAAAACATAATAAATGGTTGGTATGTTCATTTTCAAGTCAATGAGAATTCATTCTTACGTTTTCATGATTAAAATTTTTTTTGTAGATTCGTTGATTTTTCATGACCAACTTTTCGAAAATTTTAAAATGGCCCATATACCGCCATTTTGAAATCAAATATGGACTTATCATACATCATTGTATTCAGAACGTCAAGACAAATCATAATATGGAAAAAATATACAGGGTGCTAATTTTTTTTGTAGATTCGTTGATTTTTCATGACCAACTTTTCGAAAATTTTAAAATGGCCCATATACCGCCATTTTGAAATCAAATATGGACTTATCATACATCATTGTATTCAGAACGTCAAGACAAATCATAATATGGAAAAAATATACAGGGTGCTACCTGAAATACGAAAATCAAGTACACTTCCGGTCGGGCCGGAAATGATATTAAAACTTTGATTTAGCCAAAAATTCAAATTCCAATAAAATATTAAACATAAAAATGAGGGCCTGATACATGGTCTCGTTGACTCGGTATATGTATATATGTATATATATATATATATATATATATATATATATATATACACACACACACACACACACACACACTATATATATATATATATATATATATATATATATATATATATATATATATAAAGGAATTGAAACATTTACTGGTTTTCGTATGATAATACATAAATAAATTAAAGGCGAATATAAACATTTATTCCGTATTTTTCATAAGATGACGTAAAGTTAATTTTTATATTGAAAGTAAGTTGAGTTTAAAATTAATGTAGCTGCGTTGACAAAATTTTCTTGTGAGAGGTTTGTAAATTTCAAAATTTACAAACCTCTACAAGAAAATTTTGTCAACGCACTACTTAATTTTAAACTCAACTTACTTTCAATATAAAAATTTATTTTATAAACAAACGTTTGGCACGGCAATGGGTAGTCCTCTTTCTTCCACAATTGCTAATTTGGTAATGGAATATATTGAAAATAAAATATTGGACGATAATTATTGGAACGACAAAATTAATTTCTACAAAAGGTATGTTGATGACTGCATTTTGCTAATTAATCCTTTATACATTGACTCTTTACTCTCACACTTTAACAACTGTCATCCTCGTATACAATTTACTATTGAAATTGAAAACAACCAAAAACTTAATTTTTTAGATGTCACTGTAATCAATGATGGGAATAGTATTATCACCAATTGGCACACTAAAAGCATTTGGTCTGAAAGATACCTCAACTTTAATTCTTTGAATTACATGAACTTCAAGATAAATGTTGTTAACGCGCTAGTTGATCGAGCATTTATTCTTTCTCACCCAAAATTTAGACCGGAAAATATCGAAAAATTAAAACGCACTTACTAAAAATAATTTTCCATTACTATTCATTAACAAACACATTAAAAACGTATTAAGTGGATACAGAATAAACATAAATTTAAAAACACAAACAATGATAACCCAAAACAAAAAAATTCTTTACTTTACCTTACATTCCGAATGTTACCACAAAATTAAAAAGATCATTCTTAGTAAGACTCAGCATAAAGATCACATAACGTTTAAAATTTCAATACCATCAATTATTTTCACACCAAACTTAAACCTAGGATACCAGATGACGATAAAACAAATTTAATTTACAAAGTTGAATGTAATGATTGCTCTAAATCATATATTGGACAAACGTCACAATTTTTGAAAAAACGTATTAGCCAACACCGTTATTCTATCAAAATTAAACGTAATGATACCGCCTTTGCAATCATTACTTACAAACAGGACATTCTTTCAATTTCAATTGCAAAAAAATTCTTGCCCAAGAAAGTAATTACCATAAAAGGTTATTCATGGAAATGTTTTATATTCAAAAACATGACTCTATTAACCACAAAATGGACATTAATAATTTAAGTAACATATATCTCAATATCATTAAAAATAAGTAAATGTAAACCATAGTGTTTAGTTACTTTTAAGTTGTAATTAGTTTTTAAGTTGCCGTCTTGTGTTTCAACCAAGTTGGTATTTATACTTGCACTTTCTGACATTTCTATATGTGTAGCATACTGTAATAAGACACGTTCTTGCTTTAATATCAAGTGCTAAAGGATAATATTAAATTCTTTTGGAAATTTCTTTTATCATCATTTAATCATGGGGGTTTACAGTTTGCCCGTTGTGACGGTAAGATTTTAATTGTATTCATTCAAATAAAATTTTTTAACTGATACAAACTTTTCATTCTGTTATAGGGGATTAACGTTGAACCACTTTTTCCATCGAAAATAGTAGTTCCGTTAAAAATCATTATGTAATACTGTTTATAAATAATTCATCTGCATATTTCATGTTATTCGTTCATTTATGGTAAGTTCAAAATGAATTTAATAACTTTTTAGCCAATATTTGTTATACTAATTAGGAAATATTTATTGTAGATATCATTATGTTAACTAGTTAGTTTTAAAGAACCCTTTTAATGTTTCTGAAGAAGGGAATAATATTCCTGAAACGTACGTAAAACAAATATATATTTTTTACCTGCAACGATGTAGTAATTTCTTACATTTATACAATGTTTATGAAATGGAACAAACTTTGAACTGGTAACCGTGATAGCTTAATACATTGGAAAATATTTTTATGCTTTTTAGTTTATTTTTGTGATTAGAGTGCTGGATTAACTAACCGGAAAATCTCCCTTGCAATCTCCCCGAACTGATGTAAATGTTTTACATTTTGATTCTTTATAGATGATAAATTTTGAGTTTGTGGCGAGTCTTCGACATTTCCAACTATTTTCAATGTGTTTTAGATTGACATTTACGAACCACTCCTCACACGGATTTGCTAGCGTTAGCGTTTATATTACCATCGCCTAGTGCCGATTTGTCCCGTAACAATTGTCTAGTAGAATATTATATAATTAAGGCCCCAGTCCATGTGTAACTAGTAACGATGTAGGATATTTTATGACGCATATTTAAATTGCTGTAGAGCTCAAGATCTAAAATCTCTACTCTCACTGAACTCACAAAATTCAACCACTAGAGATAAAGAAGGAAAACAAAGTGTTTCATTCCCTCCCCAAAAGGGAGGGCGAGTTCGAACTTTCCACGCCCCATCAGCCACAGTGATGGATTTTCAGCATACATACAGTGCGTACCAAATGGATGGAACCGGCCTTGTTATTTCAAAACTATTCAAGATAGATCGATAAAATTTAATATACGTGCTGTTCCCGAAGCCTTCTATTACTTCCACAGTTTTGTTATTTTTTTAACTGACATGGTCGGGAGCTGCACAGCCAACTTGATTTTTTTTTAATAGGAAGGGGAGTCAAATAGCATACCGTTTGAAAGGTATTTTCAAGTAAAATTCAGTGCCGCTCCGCTTGCCATACTTATCTATATTATTATCTGTAAAGATAACTTCGCTATTGTAAATTAAAGATTGGAAGTACGTATAAACTGGATTACTGAAGATTTAGTGAGCGCTGAAAACAATGGTTAGTTTATGTTGTTTAACGAACGTCAAAAGCTTAAATCTGTGCCTGAAATGCTAAATTATGGAGTGATCACCTGACTTAAGCCCAGTAGATTTTGTTTTGTGGGGTTACCTGAAGAGTCATATTTACTTCGATAAATCAAATAACTTGAATGAACTAGTGCAACGTATTCGAGAAGAAACAGCAAATATTCCTCGCGAGTTGATTTTGAATCCAGTTGGAAGGATTTTCTAATCGAATTTATTACTGCCAAGAGGTGAATGGGGAACAGTTTGAGAATCGCTTATAAATGATTCTTGTATTAAATGAACTTCATAAACTTAAAACACGATTTCAATAATCTGATGTTACATTAAACACCATAAAACAATTCATTCTTCCCCATGCTAACTGGATCTTCAGTTATCTTTAGAGATAACTATGACAAGCGGCATGTCGCTGAATTCTACTTGAAAATATCTTTCAAACGGTATGCGATTTGATGTCCTTCCTATTTAAAAAAAACAAGTTGGCTGTGCGCTCCCGACCATGTCAGTTAAAAAAATAAGAAAACTGTAGAAATAATAGATGGTTTTGTAAACAACATGCATATTAAATTTTATCGATTTAGCTAGAATAGTTTTGAAATAACAAGGCCAGTTCCATACATTTGGTATGCACTGTATACAGGGTTGGTCATTAGTGCGCCAAAGTGCGATATCTCAGTAAATATGAGTTTTAGAAGGAAATATGTCCTATCAAAGTTTTTGGTGTTTAAGAGGTGCGTATTTTAAAATTATTTTCCAATATACGAGGTGCGTCATAAAAATGTGGTAGTAATAAATTATTTTTTTACAATAGAAACCAAATTTTTTGCTATATACGGATTTATCGTCATATTTTAATGTTAATTTATGTAAGATGTTTTACCTTAAAAATTTACCGTTTTCGAATTATTTGAAAAATACGAAAATTTTAACAGCTGCAAGATCCCACAAAAATCGGTGCTGTACCGACCTCTGTGAATTTCGGAATCGGTACTATGGGGCTCTAAGAAAACCTAATAAGCTGCGTTTTGACGTATTTCAATTTAAAAAAGTCCCCGAAATATTCATCTGAAGTTGCATAATTTCAAACCTCAATAATTTGCTTATTTCAAATAGAATACCCTAATTTTTATACCGTTTTCGGATTTATCATCAAATTTTAAGATCAGTTTATGATTAGAGATGTCCTATCTCTAAAATTTACCATTTCCGAATTATTCGGCAAAATTAAAAAAATTATGTAATTTTTATTCTGATCAAGTAAACCGACTACATGTTGACAATCCAAAAATGCATTAAACTGCAGAAAATTATTATTCATAATAGATTCTCAAACTGTCACCCATTTCTAGCATAACACAATTGTAGTCTTGCCAGAAAAGACCCATTTACTTCTCGTAACCCCTTAGTGCTTACGCTATTTCTCAACGCCTGAATTATGCGTTCACTCATACCTTCTGCAGTAGTCTGAGCAGTTTGATATACAACGTTTTTTTATGTGACACCATAGAAAAAATCTAATTTTGTTAAGTATGGCGATCTAGGAGGTCAAGAAACGGGACCGCCACGGCCTATCCGTCTACCTTCAAATTCTCCATTTAAGTAGTCTCTGACATTTAACGCAAAGTGCGCAGGTGCAACGCCATGCTGTAGCCACATATTTTGCCTTAACACAACAGGAATGTTTTGCCAAAGTTTGGCCAAATAATTTTGCACAAAATACATATATTCAGCACCATTCAAATGCCCGTTAAACAAAATGTGGCCCAACTATAAAATCATAATACCACCCCAAACATTTACAGTCCACTGTCGCTGCAAATTAACTAATTTTTTCGGTTTTCGGTTGCATAATAGTGAAGATTATGGGCTATCACTCTGAGTGAAAGTTGACTTGTCAGAGAATAATACATTTTGGAAAAAGTTAGGTGTTATTCTTTCTATTTCCAACTCCCATTGGCAAACTGTTCTAATCTGCAAATCAGGGCCCAGCAGTTCTTAATAGAAGAATATACTGTAGTCATGATACTTACTCTTCTTTAAAATTTTACTAACGGTAGATCGCGGTATATCGGTTTCCTTGATATTATTGCCGAACTGGTAGAAGGCTTCGAAATTACAGACAACACGTTCAATTGGTCTTCGTCGCTTGTCCTTTGATCCCTTTCACATTTTTCACAATGCCTGTTCTAATAAACCTTTCTTTAAGTTTTTATAAACTTCTAACAGTGGGTTGTCTTCAATCGGGATATTTGTGCGCATATATCCTTTGAGTTAGCAAATAATTTTGATGAACCCGAAAACAGTATAAAAATCGGGGTATTCCACTTGAAATAAGCAAGTTATTGAGGTTTTAAATCATGCAACTTCGGATGAATATTTCGTTGGTTGTAGAGAACTTTTTTTTTAAATTAAAATACGTCAAAACCTAGCTTATTAGGATCCCCAGAATACCGATTCCGAAATTCTCAGAAGTTAGGGTACAGCACCAATTTTTGTGGAACTCTGCAGCTGTCAAAATTTTCATATTTTTCCAAAAAATTCGAAAACGGTAAATTTTTAAGATAAAACATAATACATAAATTAACATTAAATTTGACGATAAATCCGAAAATGGCTAAAAAATTGGGGTGGTTCTATTTTAAAAAAACATAATTCGTTACTACCACACTGTTATGACGTACCCCGTATATTGAAAAATAATTTAATAATACGAACCAAAAACTCATATTTACTCGGATATCGTACTTTGATGCACGAATGCGCAACACTGTATACATTACTTATACATGCATGGTGGGATTAAAAAAGGTGCGGTTACGGTAGGATCGGAAGGAATCGAGTTACGGTTCTGCGAGGAAGACGCTACCTCCGCATGGTGCTATATGGGAATTACGAAAACCCCCTGAAAACACATAATGCAGGGTAGACGGTAACCATTGCATCCCGAATGCTAACTAAATTGTGTTACCACACCTCCAACTAGCTCGGAGACAAAAATATTTTATTCGTACATTATGCATGTGATTAGGAATTAACAGTTTTATTTTATTTCTTATTAGTTACTCATCCAAAGCATGATTCAATAAAAAACGAATAAAGGCTGATAAAATTATCCAATTTTTTTTTGCAATTTTGATGTTATGAAAGATGTTCTTGTTTTCAATTACAAATATTTTAACGTTTTGGATGATTTTCATTTACGTTGTATCATAAATCATAGAGAAGTACGGTTGCGGCCACTTACATTTATCTAGCAATCGTTTTTTGAAATTTTTAAATATAACAAAAGGACTTTTTATGTTAATATGACGTTCATTTACAGTGGCGTATCATAATGCAAGTATTTGAAAACGCTTTATAATTTAAAAAGTGCCTATAGTTCATACGCCAATGATTTTCTATTGAATTACAAAAATGATAGTGGTAACTTTTCCCTGGCCGCAATTGTACATAAATTTATCATTTAAGTAACAATTGTGTGCACATTAAAAAAATCCGTGGCTGGATCGTGCCTAACTTCACTTGGGTTAAAATGGAATACTATTGCAATAGTATACTTAAACTTGGGTATAAAAATCATTCCTCAATTCTGTAACACAAACAAATTGCGAGTTCCATTACCTACTTCATGCATTTATTTGTTCTTTAACGACAAAGTATTATGTGATCAGGATCACCAAATAAGATATAATGTTAAAATTAAAATAATTACGATTAAAACGATTTAATTATAATTTAGAAGACATTACGTTTGGAATACAGTTTTTATTTTCGGTTTTGCTGCAAACGTTAATAATACTTTAAACTTTCTTTCTTCATCATAAACCCTAACGATTTATTCAAGCGTAACTATATTTGCTCTGAAACTGTTCTATTTCTACATTTATATGGTAAAGAGATATAAGTCCCTTGCCATGAATGGCAATTATGAGGTTACAGATCCCTTTAAGGTAAAACGCTACATAATAAATATATTTGTGCTACAGAAAATATAAAAGCTATTTGTTTGAAGTTCATTGACTAGGTGATATGACTAACAATTTCCATTATCTAATATTCACCCTTCTATCAATTCTTTAGGGTTATGATGAAGCAAATTAACTATTCCATAATTGTTGAACTGTAGTTCTAATGAAATTTTTACTAAATGTTAATTTTTTAATTTATATACCTAGTTATAAACAAAATAATAAATACAATTTAGATCTTCAGCGGCCCACTAAACCTAGTCTTTCTTATTGCTTGATAAAAACTGAAAATGATATTTCAAATTACGGACGATATCTGAATTTCAAATTTGGCAATATTATTGGTTTATGGGCGCGGAATGTAAAAAGAAATTTGTAAACTATACTAATTGCAGAAATCAAATAAAATAAAGTTAAAAGTTAACACAAGCTTTTGGTGTGAAATTGTTCGAGTTAGAACACCGTAGAACAATAATGCTTAGTCATTGCACATCGAAGACAAACGTTTGACCATTTTTCCATCATATACAAATAAAGATTTTTTAACATTGTTGGTCTCTTAGATGAGGTAGTTTTTCCAACAGTACGTTTCAACTTTTTCTCAACAAAAATGGTGTACAAACAAGGATTTTTGATATCAATGGTCCTAAATGACGATTAACACCGTAAAACCATCAAATTGAGTTATTATGCATCACGTTTATACAATTAACGTTTTTCCCAACGAACTTCATACATAAATAAGTAATTTTGACATTCATGGTGTCAAATGATGATTAACCCAATAAAACCATAAAATTTAATCTTTACCCAAAAAGGCCATACCTTTGGACTTTTTTGTCATTAACGTGGTGCGTAAATATAGATTTTTGACATCATTAGTTACAAATGAAGTATTTTGGCCGTTTCCACCATGAAATTGGTGTATAAATAAGGATTTTGCACACCACAGGTAATAAACTATGATCAACACTGTAAAACTATAAAATTGGTTCATGACCTTCGAGCAAACAATTTTGACCGTTTCCCCCACAGAAACAGACGTATCAAGATTTTTGATGTTGGAGGTCCCAAAAGATGATCAACACGGTAAAATAAAATAAAGTTCTTCACCTTCAAAACAATACTTCTGGGCATTCTCTCAAAGAATGTGATGTATGAGTACCAATTACCAATATGGCGGCCAGATTTTTAAACCTAAATGAGGCAAAGAATTTGTACGGTTTTTTGGAAAACAACCAAATGTTATGGGTTTTGACGGTGTTGGTCATCATTTGGAGTGAAATAACATTCAAAAATTTCATTTGCCAGTTTCGTGGAACCAAACCCAATGCATTGATGAGCAAAAAGGAGCTTTTATAGTTTAAGTACGTTGGTCACCATTTGGGATAAAAGATTTTCAAAAACTTTACAGACCAATTTCGTTGGAAAAACGGCCAAACGAATTTCGACAAGATTAATATTACAGTTTTTACGTGGTCAGCATTTGGGCCAAATATTGCCTAAAATCTATATTATACACCAATTTAATTGGGGTTATTACAAAATTGATTGATCGATGACCTAAATCTATATTTTTCTAGGTATATAACTTACCAGGGGGTTTTGTCTTCCCCAAAGGCAAACCAGGAAGACCTTCCTGAGTTTGTTGACTAAGTTCTGGTGAAACAGGTTTTCTTTGCTAAGATTTAAAGATTTCACAAGACTTCCAATGATATGCTAAGAAAAGTTCGATACATTGATATGCTACATCTTGTCTCACAGAAATTGTGTAGTTACTGAACTGAAGTATTTGGATAAACATCCGGAACGAAAGCAACCTGGTAAATCCATTTTTAGTATGGAATCTAATGTAAAACAATTTGGATCATTTACAAAACCTGTTCTATCCCGTCAAAAACAATCTGATGACGAAAAAGCTAATAACGTTTTACAAGAGGTTGTTGAAAACCCTGAAATATCGACAAGACAAATTGAACATCGTACTGGTATAACTAATTCTACAGCACAATTCATTTTAAATAAAATGAAAGCATGATAACCAACAATGGAATTTTCTACCGACGTAACAGACAATATTGAGCAAAACAAAATTCTTACGTAAAAAAAGAATCAAGACATCAACGTAGATTTGTATTTAATATGTGGATGGGCATTTTGGGACGAAGAATAATAGCCCCTTTTATTTGCCACAACAATTTAAATGCCGAACGATATCTGAACTTGCTAAGGAGTGATTTGGAAAATGCCTTGGGTGAATTACCTGTGGCACTTGATAACAACTGTTGCTTTCAACAAGATGGTGCCCCAGAACATAATCCAAGAAATGTACAAGAGTATCTGTCATTGCGGTTTACAGGAAAATGGATTGGAACTTACAGTGAAGTATTGACAACCACGATTTAAGTCAGTTGGATTTTTTTCTGTTGGGTTGTGTATGATGGGAGTTTTGAAAATGAAAAGCAGTTGTTAGTATCGGTTATGGCAACAGTTCATACAATTTCGCCAGAAATGTTAGACCGTGTTTTAAATTCTTTAGTAAAGATAGCTTACATGTGTCTAGAAAATAACGGCAACCTGTTTGAACAGTTATTGCAATTATTTAACTTTAATTAAATAGGTTTAAAAGATTGGAGTTGTTAGATTTGTACATAAAAAAATATTATCAAATACTAATATTAATCCGAATTTTTCTTAGAAATTAGCTTCAAAACAATAATGTGTAATATATGGTTAAATTCGTAATAAAAAATACTATCGAACACAGGGTGTGTTTTGTTTGCGGCGATATAAAACAATAAAGTTGATGATGGTTTCTTGGAGACGAAACGTCGAATAAAACATGTGAAAACGCCATCTAATAGAATTCAAAAAGTGACAATGCAAAAGAAAAACCCAAAAATCGCATTTTGTTTGTAATCTTGGAAACGACAAACAATAATGAACTTTTGCAAACTACATGTGAACATGCCCTAAATTATACAACTTTTCTCTAATTTAACCGCCTCTTACCGTTCTCAAGATCACCATGCTGTTCATCCGTATCCTTATCTTGGCACACTGTATGTATGTATTATTATATATATATATATATATATATATATATATATATATATATATATATATATATATATATATATATATATATACAGGTGAGTCAGTTTTTTGTAGACAAACTTTAACAGGAGATAGAACACATGTTTCTAAAAAGAAAAGTTCCTATAAACATATGTCGTAGAAGGCTTCGTTTCCGAGATACAGGGTGTTGAATATAATTTTTTTTTCTCAAATTTTCATTATAACTCATAAACGAATGCTTAGATTTTTTCATGTTGGGGGGATAATGTCTATTAATTAAGGGGCATAAAACAAGCGATAAGAATGTTCACAAACTTGCACAGTGGCGGAGTGGAGGGGGTGCTCAACCCCTTTCATAAACAGAACTTCTACGCCAATGACTATTTTTTAAAAAAACTGTTATTTTCATTATCTACATACAGTTTAACAAAAATAATGTACCTTCTTCTGTTTCGAAATTCCTGTGCGTTTCCGAGTTATTTTAATGTTGTTTGATGTGGTACTAAGTTAAGTAATGTGCTTTATGTGAATAATTGAATATAAAGTTTTTAATACCTAACGATCGTTTCTTTAAAATTTCAAATACATTTTCATTTATAAATAGGTAGGTTATCGGTTTTTTTTAGTATCCATTGTTATTATCCTCGTATAAAAAGAAATGCATAATTATTATTGTTATGCGGTCAATACTTTCTGTATAAATATGTATGTATCAATTTCGCCATAAACATGTATGTAGTTTTAAGTGAGATTCTAATAAGTTATAGACCGCTGCTCACTTGCTCTCATTAAAGAGCCGTCACTGTATCAAGCCACACTCAAATACAAGACTTTTGTAAATTGAAATCTGTTTAGTACACTAATTTTAACACTCCTTATTTATTATTGTAACAATACTTAATTAATAATTGTGAAATTAATAAGAATTCTTAGCAATAACGATTTATAAATAAATAACAATAACACTAGTATAATAAAATTAGACACTTTGTTCAAAATGTAAACCGTTCTTTTCAATACACATTTCACAGCGACGTACAATAGAACGTCTTAAGTTAACTAAATGATGCACCCTTATTTCATTGCAACAAAATATGATACTCCTTGGAAAACAAGTAAGTATTAAATTTTATATTTTGAAACGAAAGTTTGACTTTTTACAAACGCTTGCTTCATATTGAATAATTTCACAGTTATTAATTATTGTTTTTAAGTTCAAAAACTTATTTCATTTGATTTGCCAGCTTTTAATTAGTGTAACATGCCGTTTACATTTACAAATAGCGAACAAGCCGACATTCATTTCATTTATGGGTTCGCAAATGGGAATTCAAGGTACGCAGCTAGGGAGCATCGGAGAAGATTTCCAAATAGACAACAACCTCATCATTCCGTTTTTGTGAGTATTCATCGTCGATTTGTTAACCAGGGTTTGAAAAATGTACATGGGGGCCGACAGAACAACCGTGGACGAGAAAGAATTGGAGAGGGTATATAGCGTGAATTCACGACAAGTACTCGACGTACTGCTGTTACTCTTGGTATTTCCCAAAGTAAAGTTTCGTTTTAAAACGAGATCACAGACGCACATATCATTTTCAACCTGTTCATGGTTTATGTCCAGGTGACGCCGAACGAAGACTTAATTATTGTAGGTGGGTTCTTAACTCCATTCAAAATAATAGAGATTTCTTATCCAACATACTGTGGACTGATGAATCCTGTTTTACTCGTCGTGGTATCGTAACCTTTCACAATCTGCATATATGGGCACATGAAAACCCACATGCCATTCGACCAAGAAGTTTTCAACATGAATTTAGTACAAATGTCTGGATTGGAATTTACGGCAACCACGTGTTTGGACCTTATTTCTTGCCACAACGTGTAAATTCAGAAAATTTCCTACAATTTTTAGAAGAAGAACATGTTAATATGTGGGAAGACATTCCTTTGAATTTAAGAGGACATTCTTGGTTTCAGCTTGATGGATGTCCGGCCCATTATGGCAGAAATGTAAGAAATTGGCTAAACAATAACTACCGGGAGGTAGATAGGTCGTGGAAGTCCAGTGGCGTGGCCTCCTAGATCCCCGATTTAACGCCACTTGACTTTTTTGTATGGGGATTCATGAAGGAAAAAGTGTATACCACTCCGGTTAATACACTTGAAGAACTTCACAATCGCATCAGAGATGCTTGCAATGAAATAAGGGTGCATCATTTAATTAACTTAAGACGTTCTATTGTACGTCGCTGTGAAATGTGTATTGAAAAGAACGGTTTACATTTTGAACAAAGTGTCTAATTTTATTATACTAGTGTTATTGTTATTTATTTATAAATCGTTATTGCTAAGAATTCTTATTAATTTCACAATTATTAATTAAGTATTGTTACAATAATAAATAAGGATTGTTAAAATTAGTGTACTAAACAGTATGGCTTGATACAGTGGCGGCTCTTTAATGAGAGCAAGTGAGCAGCGGTCTATAACTTATTAGAATCTCACTTAAAACTACATACATGTTTATGGCGAAATTGATACATACATAATTATACAGAAAGTATTGACCGCATAACAATAATAATTATGCATTTCTTTTATACGAGGATAATAACAATGGATACTAAAAAACCGATAACCTACCTATTTATAAATGAAAATGTATTTGAAATTTTAAAGAAACGATCGTTAGGTACTAAAATGGCTCTAAATGTTTTATTATATCTTTTTATTAAAAACTTTATATTCAATTATTCACATAAAGCACATTACTTAACTTAGTACCACATCAAACACTAAAAATCAAAATAACTCGGAAACGCACAGGAATTTCGAAACAGAAGAAGGTACATTATTTTGTTAAACTGTATGTAGATAATGAAAATAACAGTTTTTAAAAATAGTCATTGGCGTAGAAGTTCTGTTTATGAAAGGGTTGAGCACCCCTCCACTCCGCCACTGTGCAAGTTTGTGAACATTCTTATCGCTTGTTTTATGCCCTTAATTAATAGACATTATCCCCCCAACATGAAAAAAATCTAAGCATTCGTTTATGAGTTATAATGAAAATTTGAGAAAAAAAAAATTATATTCAACACCCTGTATCTCGGAAACGAAGCCTTCTACGACATATATTTATAGGAACTTTTCTTTTAGAAACGTGTTCTCCTGTTTGTCTACAAAAACTGACTCACCCTGTATATACAGATATATATATATATATATATATATATAAATATCATTGTCTAGAATCTACACGTTCTATGGCTATCTTTGTTATTATAAGAATACAGAGTCATTAAATTAGCAAAGTTGGGAAGAATTACATGATAATTCAAATACCGATAAGAAAATTCAACATAGTTACAACTTTCTAAGATATCTGAAAATAACTAAAATCGTAAATTTTCAATCGGCTATATCTTTTAATATTCAAAATACGAACAAGTTATAACAGAGACTTTTGATAGCTATTTTTACACAAAATGGGAAAATGCGAATAAAAAATTTTTTTAGTAATTATTTTTCAAGGAACAACCCAAACGTATATTTTTTTAAATGACAACTATAGGTGGCTATGGACTCATTCGATGGCTTATTTTTTTTAATTTCAAAAATGTATAGCTTTGTATGCTTAATATTATTAGTTAACTCACAATTAAAAAAAAAGATAATTATAATATTTATTAAACAAATTAAAGTGTGGCGTGAACATTTAAATAACAAAATAAGCTCATATTCTACTACTAAATTTGCGGAAACAACAAGAAATAATGTACTACATAATCAAAATAAAAATAAGTCCATAACCACCTATAGTTGCCATTTAAAAAAATGTATGTTTGGGTTGTATCTCGAAACATAATTACTAAAAAAAATTTTATTCGCATTTTCCAATTTTGCGTAAAAATAGCTATCAAAAGTCTCTTATAACTTTTCGTATTTTGAATATTAAAAAATATACCGATTGAAAATTTGACGATTTTGTATTATCAGATATCTTAGAAAGTTGGCAACAATGTTGAATTTTCTTATCAATATTTGAATTATCATGTAATTTCTAACTTTAATTTAATATATAATATATATATATATATATATATATATATATATATATATATATATATATATATATATATATATAGTCTGATTGATTTTACGTGTCAAGCATACAGATATTTTATCATAAAAGATAGAAAAAAAGTTTAAGAAGCAAAAATACACTATATTCAATTATTAATAATGCTACATATTCAGAAAAACAAATTACATAAAGAACAAAAGAGCATCGCAAGACAAAAGATTTTTTTTAAATGGAACGGGCACTTTTTTTTTAATATTCTGAAAGAGCTTTAAATTCTCTTTACAATGGTACCAAATAAGTTATTATTATTTTGGCAATTATAGTCACATTTTAAAGTTTGTTTTCTGTATTCCTATAAATACGAACAAAAACAACAAAATTGGAACAGTAGTCTTAGGAAACAAATGAAAAACAATTGTTAATATTAGAGCACTGTTTGTGACAGTTAAATTATTGTTCAGTGCTCGTAATATTACCTGGCACAATGCAAGTAAATAATAATTACACAAATGATGAAAAAATGGATATGTTAAGAGTTTTTATTCGGTGCAATGAATACGTTGGAGGCAAGTGCAATGTATTTAAATTTGTATCCCGAGCGACGACAACCACATTCTCGAATTTTTACTAGACTGGAAGCAAATTTACGCAGAACTGGCGGTTTTAGTGCAAAACCAGTGCAGCAAAAACATCGGCGAGTGTTATGGAAAATGATGAAATTGTTGTTTTGTACTGAGCGCATCCTCGGAATTCCATACCGAAGCAGTGGATTTAGGATTTACTTACAAGATATTTTCAATACTTACAAGGAACAAAATGAAGCTTTACAAAATTAAATTAGTACAAGGATTAAATGACGGAGACCAGCAACGGCGAATAACATTTTGTGAATGGCTGATTAATCACAATCATTTAATTAATGTCATAGTTTGGAGCGATGAGTCATGCTTTACAAGAAATGGTATATCCAATAGGAAAAACGACCACTACTCGGATCACATAAATCCTAGACAATTACGACCATGCAGATATCAAAATAAATTTTCTGTTGAAGTATGGCTCGGCGTTGTGAATGATTTTGTAATGGATCCTTATTTTTAAGAAGGAACTCTTACAGGTGATAGGCACAGGAACTTTCTTATAAATGAATTTCATGACTTGCTGGATGACGTACCAGTAGCTATTCGGCGTGATATGTGGTTTCAGCAAGATGGGCACCTCCACATAATTCAAGAGTTGTTAAAGATGTTTTACGTCAAATGTTTAGAAACAATTGGATAGCGAATGGTGGTCCAATACCTTGACCGGCCAGGTCGCCCGATCTTTCGATTTTTTGTTTGGGGATACGTTAAACAAAAAGTTTATGTCACAGCTCCTGAAAACCTTGAGAATCTCAGAAATCGAATTACTGAAGTCTGCCGTCAAATAACTCCTTACATGTTACAGAAGGCACGCAGAAATTTACTACGAAGAGCCCAACTATGTGTTCAAAATAATGGGGGACACTTCGAACATCTCATCTAATTCATGTTTTTGTCTTTTTTCACATGATTCTAAGTTATAATGTAGTGATGTAGTTTGTATCTGTTACACCTTTTTATTTGTCTTCCAAGACTACTGTTCCAATTTTGTTGTTTTGTTCGTATTTATAGGAATACAGAAAACTTTAACAAAATAGTGTGACTATAATTGCCAAAATAATAATAACTTATTTGGTACTCGTACCATTGTAAAGAGAATTTAACCTCTTTCAGAATATTAAAAAAAAAGTGCCCGTTCCATTAAAAAAAAAACATTTGTCTTGCGATGCTCTTTTGTTTTTGTGTAATTTGTTTTTATGAATATGTAGCATTATTAATAATTGAATGTAGGGTATTTTTGCTTCTTAAACTTTTTTTCTATCTTTTATGATAAAATATCTATATGCTTGGACACGTAAAATCAATCAGACTGTATATATATAAAATTGACAAACACAGGCGTAAATTTTTTAAATACTACATCATCATTATTTAAAGATATTCTTCTAGTACACGATTATAAAGATTATTTTTGCTCATTGTACAATAAATGAAATGGCACATAGGTAGCCTAATAGTGTAACCCATATCTTCGAGAATTTTAGAAGCTAAATGTTGGAAATTCACTACACGAATTTTACAAGTGGTATATACTACGAATGACAAAAGTAATATGCGGCACTTTATATCCCGGGCACAACCTGGTACGTACATTTATTAAACAGATAGTTTGAATAATTTTTTGTAAATTATATACCTTCGTGATTATACAACATAAGAGATAAAAAAAATACGAAAAACACAACAGAGAATTTAGTGTGGGGTCAGTCACAAATCCCCTCTTCTCAATGCGACGGATAAATCCCGGCCGCGCAAAAAAAACGTTTCTTTTTAATTTTTGTGGCTATTACATGGTATCGTAAAATTTTTGTTTGATTAGAGTGTGTTAATTACTATGTACCTATTTTAGTTTTATGTAACACATTCCTTAAAAGTTAAATAATACATCCAAGTCGTTCATTTCTCCTTTTTATAAACGTAAATGCATATTAAAAGTTTCTAATCACTGATATGTAAAATAAATTCTTACAGATTGTTTCACGTTTACAGTTCAATTAATACACGGCTTCGTTTGCTAATTGTAGATTTTAATTATGTAACTAGTCTATATATACTGATTATTTTTTCCGTTCAAGATCAACACTTAAATCAGTGCGCGCATTGATTTGGACAGTAATATCTGCTTCGCACGAGAGAAACTTGTTGCATATACATATGTAAAAGTTAATCAATACAAATGTGTAACAATCCCTTTTGTTTCGCTACAATAGAGTGACAAGCTATAATTAATTTTATACGCTTAGGTTCTAATTCGACATGCTAGTCCGTAAAATACATCGTTCTCCATTTCGGATTAGATTTTTTTTATTTAACAATGTACGAGGTGGATCATTAGTAGTGAACAGGGGTCGTACATCAGAAAACGGTTAATGTTACCCGGTTCAATGATTATTTTTTAGTCTGTTCCTGTATAAATTATATAGATGGGTAAATTATGTTTATTGAAATAAGAAAAAAATTATCTGCCAACTCTTACTATTTTTTATATTCCATTACCTCGTTTGTTTGATTTTATTTATGGGAATGAAATTATAGTAGGTTGGAAAACTATATGTAAAGCAAAATAATAAACATTATAACATTTTACAATTTATGTTTTAAGTGTTATAATATTAATTATATCAGATACACTCTTAATTGTTTTTCAATTATTACAATTATGTAAATATCTTCGAGATAAAAAATTAGCGATTTGCGATGTTCACGATATTCTTTAGCGGTTTGGTTTTCTTAATAGATATGCTAAAAATATTCCATGGTTCCATTTAACATTTTTGAGAAAAACTGTAAAATGTACTAATTTGTTAAATAATGCACCCTGATAACACTAATAAAATATTTTCTTTTACGTCACAGATCAAAGAGGAATAATCTTCTTTCTAATGAATTCTTAACATCGGTTAATGCTACCTGAACCACGGAATTTTTTTCAAAAAAAAAAAAAAAAAACTTCCCCACTCTTTTATTAAGTTATGCCAAGCAAGCTTTATAACTTCGCCTTGTTTCTCAGTCTGACCCGGCGCTTCCATCCGAATGCCGGTGCTGTCCGTCGTCTCTGCAATTATAGGAAAACCGCGGAATTTTTTTCAAAGCATTTTGCGACAATCGATACAGCGACCCCTAGTGTGGCATGATCAAGGTTAACAAAATATTGTATCTTCATTTCTAGCAAATTGAACTATTCAGCGAATTGACTATCTGCTAAAACTTTTTCTAGCTATAGCGTACACTATGAAGCTGTGCTCATATGTAATAAAATTATTTTATCAACCGGGTGCTTCCCCCCCCCCCCCATAATTTATTTTCTTAAGACCTATTATGACGTGTAAAACGTGAGCTTCTATGCGTGATAATGGATTGCATTTGCACATGCATATGCTAATGATGAGAAATAATGCATTGCCACAATTCGGTCTGACGGATTGTTCGTCTTATCACAAATTTTATAACCAAATATTATTGTTTTGTAATGATTTAGGACCAGGAATGTCCAAGATGTTTTATTATATACCAATTTCATTGGCATAATGGTCAAAATTATCTGTTCAGTGGGCAAGGACCAAATTTTATAGCTTCGCAGCCATGATCATCGTTTGGGGCCTGTCAAAAATCTTTATTTCCACGGAAAACAGTCAAAACTAGTGGGCAAATATCACGTTTTATAGATTCACAGTGTTTGTCATCATTCGGAATCTGCAATGCCCAAAATCTCTATACACCAATTGCATTTGCAAACAGTTTAAACTATTGTCTCGGTAGGAAAGTGTCATAATAAGAGATGAGTTAAGTATAAGATTTGGAATAATTAGACAATGAAATTTACACAATAAGTAATAGTTTAGTTTACGTTCGTTGAACGGTTCGTTCCCATAAAGAGTATTTAATATGTACGGCGCGGTAACCTGCGTAGGGGCGATTTCGGTGAAAAGCAGGTTTTTCGGGCGCTATTCTACATAACGGCAATCTACATGCCTAGATTCCTCTTCGCGGGGAATAAAAAAGTACACGTGGGCCGAGTTGAGTCAGTGAAGACGTCGGTTTACCAGGGGTCTTCGAAGATTTACAGCGATGGCGGTGTTTAGGACTTTATTGAGTTGGAAATGCCCGGTCACGGTAGTGCGAATTCGAACAAAAAAATTATTAGTTGCGAATATATATATATATATATATATATATATATATATATATATATATATATATATACAGTAAGACCTCGTTTAACGCTACCTCGAATAACGCTGATTTGCTATAACGCGGTTTGTTGAAAACCTTAAAAATGCTTAAAATATAGCCGGATTCAAATTATTGCAGCATTTCATTGATTCGTATACATTCGTATAATACGATTATTCGCGAATATGTATGTAGCGCTTTGATTCCTCAGAATTTTTGCTTGTTTGGTGCATTTAAGTTTTGTAAGCTATTAAAGAGTGTTCAATATTTTCACGTTCTGCGTAAAACGTAATTAGTTTATGTAGTAATAATAGAGATTATTGTGTAAGAAAATCAAATAAATATTTATTCATTTAAATTTAATCCTTATTTTCCTTATTTTCTTTAGATTGTAAAAAGGAGTGAGTGTAAAGATAATAAAACAAAAATGACACAAAAAAGCATTTCGCTCGACATTAAAATGCAAGTGTTGAGGCGATTGGAAAACGGTGAACGTCAAGTTGACATTGGAAATGCTTTAAATTTGTCCACTTCTACAATAAGAACCATTTTAAAAAACAAAGACAAAATTAAGTTGTCAGCAACTACTACTACATCGTCTAGTGCAGCAAAGATAATTCGATCAAGAAGCAATATTTTAAAAGAAATGGAAAAACGTCTTTGCATTTGGATTGATGATGAAATCGG
The DNA here is from genome assembly GCA_036346205.1 of Vesta saturnalis. NCBI lineage: Eukaryota > Metazoa > Arthropoda > Insecta > Coleoptera > Lampyridae > Vesta > Vesta saturnalis. Next base: position 3,001,036 of record JARFJB010002087.1, on the reverse strand, counting down.
ACGCAAGTCAAAGCTAAGTCAAAGAATAACCATGCAAAAGGCCATAAATATTCTTAATCACATTCAAAATGAAAGAGAAGATACGAGTGAAAATTTCACAGCTAGCCGAGGTTGGTTCGATAATTTTAAAAAAAGAAGCAACCTCCACAACATTCGAATCACCGGAGAAGCAACGATTGTAGATACTGCTGCCGCTTCAATGTTTTCCTGCAACGTTAAAAGCCATAATTGAAAGAGGAAATTATCCACCAGAATTAGTTTTTAACGTGGATGAAACAGGACTTTTCTAGAAGAGAATGCCAAAGGGCACATTTATATCGCGAGAGGAAAAGCGAGCACCGGGTTTCAAAGCTGCAAAAGACCGTTTCACCGGCGATTTAAAATTAAAACCTCTACTTGTGTATCATGCCAAAACCCCAAGGGCCATGAAAGGAGTTCTAAAATCTAGTCTACCCATCATTTGGGAATTCAATAAGAAATCTTGGATCACAAGAGACATTTTTCAAAATTGGTTTACCACACATTTTTGTCCATCTGTAAAACGTTACTGTGAACTAAATAATTTTGAACCAAAAGCTCTATTACTGCTGGATAACGCACCAAGTCATCCCATCAACCTATCGGACTTAAACACTTGCGTTCCGGTGGAAATAGTTTTTCTACCACCCAACACTACGTCGTTAATTCAGCCAATGGACCAAGGAGTTATTGCAAATTTTAAGGCACATTATCTTCGTCGTACATTTCAACAACTTATTGATAAAACATAAGGTGGAGATAAAGAAACAATTTTGCAATTTTGGAAAAAATATAACATCCTTCGACGTGGTTTGGCAAGAATTAACTTAGAAGTGCATGAATGGAGCATGGAAGAAGATATGGTCGGAGGTATCCCAGGATTATCAACGAGAAGAGCCTATTGTTGGTTAAATTGTGAATCTAGTCGAAACAACAGAACTATGAGATGCAGATGAGCAGGATAGTGAGGAGGTACTGCAGGTTTCTGGTAAAGGCCTCACCAACGACGACCTTCAGGAACTGGCAGAATAAGGAATTGAATAAGGCGAAAACAGTGGTTCTGAAGACGATGAACCAAAAGAAATTGCTACAGATTTTCTTAAAGAGCTTTGGAAACGATAACCGAAACAGCAGACGCAATTGTAGCGAATGACCCAAATTTTGACAGGAGTGCAAAAGCAATAAGAGGCGTTTTGGATGCGATCGCCTGCTACCGACATTTGCTTAATGAAAGAAAAAGAAAGTGACAAATGACTAGACGATTTCTTCGCCTAAAAATCAACAATATCAGAAAAGCCAGGACCTTCATCAAAAATATAAACTTTATATATATTTGCGGAAATGTTTGTTATGTAAAACATTATATAAAATCCAAATTACTAGTATTACAGTTTAAAATTAAAGTATAATGTGTTTATTTTTGGTCGCCTATTCACTATGTTTCATTTAACGCTCATATCTTCAGGAACGCATCTGCCGCGCTAAACGAAGTCTTACTATATATATACAGGCTGTTTCACGACGAGCTTACACTATCTATATATAAGAAACTACTCACACGATTTCTATAAAAATTGGCATAAATAAATAACAAGTTATGGCAAATATGTGGAAAATATTTTGACAGACTCACTTCACTTCCGGTTGTACCGGAAGTGAACAGCAACTTTGTTATTTTAAATGTAACACCCTGTATGTTATTAACTTTTCGAAATCTACGTTCAATTTTAATGTCACTTTGTGTAGAATATCCTCGATCCTATAACTAAAATTTATACTTTTCGAGATATTAATTTTTTTAATGGAAAATTGACAGGTGCAGACCTCCGTATGGAAAATCTTGTGTGAACATCCCCAATACCAAATAAAACATATCTTATCGGGTTAGTTAGTAAGAAGATCAAGGTAATTGATGACTTGTCGAAAACTGCTTTTCTGCATACACGGTTCTTAAAAAAATGTCAAATATTTTAATTTTATTAAATGAAACTACCTCATATTTATTCTATTTCTTAATTCTACGGCCAAAAATAAGGGAAGTTTATGTTCACTTCCCCATACCCAAACTTAAGCGTTTTTGAGATATTAACACGTTTTTAAAAATATTAATTATTTCTGCCGTATTGTTGCTTATTATAAGTAGGCCGTGTTTTTTAATGTAATTCCACATACATAAATTACCAAATCTCATAACAAGTGTTCAAAATTTCGTCCTTGAACCTCCAAGCATTTATGAAGTCTTCTTATCACACCTTCGTTTGTTGCACGCTTAATCATTGCTGCAGGGAGAGAATTAAATGCATTGCGAACTCTAAGTTCACAATCTTCCCTTGTTGTAAGGGGATGGGAATACATCTCATTTTTTACGTAGCCCCATATAAAAAAATCTAAAGGTGTTATGTCTGGTGAACGAGGAGGCCACCGAAAAGGACCATTGTTAGCTATCCACCTATCTTTAAATGTCTCATCTAAAAATTGGTTTACCATTCGGGAACAGTGAGGAGGAGCTCCGTCATGAAGAAAAAATATTTTTCTAAATTCTTGCGGTGGTAAACGTTCTAAATAATTTGTTTTTAATTCTCTTAATATGTTGAGATATCTTTGACCTAAAAAAGTAGTTTTTAGAAAATAAAAAATGATAAAATTATGTTACCACAGTTTCTAACCGTTTAAGTTTCCATCATAAAAGTGGAGAGCTACAACCTGGTTGTCTCTGATCGCACAAAACACATTAAAATCCCATCGCTCTTGAAAACTACGTACTCTTGTTAAGTGTTAATTTTCTTCGCTCCAGTAATGCGAATTGTGCCTGTTAAACATTCCGTTTATCGTCGCACCATATAATATTCTTTAAATATTCATTATCTTCTTGACATTTTATCAACACACATTCTGCAAATTGTATTCTTTTATTATAGTCTGTTTCCCTTAAACTTTGAACTAGGTTAAAAGAGTAGGGATGAAACTTATGTTTTTTTAAAATTCGTTGAATAGATATCATTGGTACACCTAAATCTCTCGCACCACAACGTAGTGACGCTTCGGGATAAGCAGCATAGTATCCAAGAACATTAATTTCATTGTCATTGTTATCAACAACAGGCTTTACTTTCTTAACTTTTGCTTGAAAACAACCAATTTGTGTTAAATTGTTTATTATTCTCTTCATTGTGTCACGGGTGGGTCGTGGTCGATCTGGATACCTTGTAGCAAATAAAGCACATGTTCTAGTAACAACTCTGTCACATTCACCATGTATTAAAAGTAAATTTAGATAATCGTGATTGTTTAGTTCCAACGAGCCATTTCTATCACTTTGTAAAAATGCGATTAACCACAAATAATGACAACTAATACTATTTAATTATGACAGCTATATACACAGCCTGCTAAAATAAAATAATAAATAATAATAAACAACAATAGGGCAGAAATAATTAATATTTTTAAAAACGTGTTAATATCTCAAAAACGCTTAAGTTTGGGTATAGGGAAGTGAACATAAACTTCCCTTATTTTTGGCCGTAGAATTAACAAATAGAATAAAAATAAGGTAGTTTCATTTAATAAAATTAAAATATTTGACATTTTTGAAGTTGAAATTTTCATCATTTTTTTTTAAGAACCCTGCATGCAGAAAAGCAGTTTTCGACAAGTCATCAATTACCTTGATCTTCTTACTAATTAACCCGATAAGATATGTTTTATTTGGTATTGGAGATGTTCACACAGAATTTTCCATACGGAGGTCTGCACCTGTCAATTTTCCATTAAAAAAATTAATATCTCGAAAAGTATAAATTTTAGTTATAGGATATTCTACACAAAGTGACATTAAAATTGAACGTAGATTTCGAAAAGTTAATAACATACAGGGTGTTACATTTAAAATAACAAAGTTGCTGTTCACTTCCGGCATATCCGGGCGTTGTCTCGCGTCTGCTGGTGATGCTTCTGACTCCTGCCAGTACAAAAACGACGTTTCGGCATAGTCTCATTTGGCATTTTTAAGTTTTCTCCTCCAACTGATTTGTTCGGCTCCGTGTTACTCGATTCGAGTAACACAGTGTTCATACTACACTCGCGGAAACCTAAAATCAACCATATATATATATATATATATATATATATATATATATATATATATATATATATATATATATATATATACAGGGTGTTTCTGAAATAGGGTTCCGAATTTCTACTGCATGTAGAACTCATTAAAATAAGACAAAATGTTCCTATAAACATGTGCCCTAAAACGCACCCTTAAAAAGTTACAGGCCCTTGAAAGGGTTCGAATTAAACTGATTTTATCCAGTTATTTCAAAAACGATAAAAGATAAAGAGACGAAATAAAGGGAACATACATAATTTTTCACGCCGAGTAACATGAGCAAGGCCATTTTTCGTTATTCGAATCATATGCGTCCTTTTCAGGGGGATGAAAAGGGTATCAAGTCCCTAAAAAATTTTGTATGACCTTTTTGCATTTTTTTTTGACAAGTTCATAAATTTTGGACAGTTTTACGTAAAAAATGTCGTCTTTGCGTAAGTCGATATCGGCAACGGTTTTTGTGTAAAATGAGTTTGAAAATTGTCATAAATGTTCTAGAAATTATTAGGCCGAAAATAAAGTTACCATAGCAAACAAAAAATAGCGTTGGCTACGATACCCTGTCAGAATAAATAATTATTTATTGATAACTTGTCACCTAACTTTTGCAAAAGTTAATCACAATTAATTTAGTGGCTGTTATAATTATTATTATTTTAATATGCCAGACTATTCAAATGCGGAATTTACGGATATGCATTTTATGTATGGCCGTGCAAATGGTAATGCAACAGAAGTAAGGCGTTTGTATGCGGTGGCATACCCAAATAGAAGACTTCCATCTCGACAAGTATTTCAGAGGATCCATCAACGTTCAAGAGAAAGTGGTTCATTCCAGGCAGGGGTAAACGATCGTGGCAGAGGCAGATTTGTAAGAATCCCGGCGACTGAAGAAAGTGTATAAAACATCAATCGAAACCATTGAACAATTACGGGAGAAAATTGAAATCGCCTGCATGGAAATACGACAAACGCCAAGAATTTCTAAATGCAATTTGGCTAAATAATAGGAACGTTTCTGAATTGATTCCGAAGTGAATAACAGTAATTTTATCAAATAATGATAATTTTCAAACTCATTTTACACAAAAACCGTTGCCGATATCGACTTACGCAAAGACGACATTTTTTACATGAAACTGTCCAAAATTTATGAATTTGTTAAAAAAAATTGCAAAAAGGTCGTACAAAATTTTTTAGGGACTTGATACCCTTTCCATCCCCCTGAAAAGGACGCCTATGATTCGAATAACGAAAAATGGCATAGCTCATGTTGCTCGGCGTGAAAAGTTATGTATGTTCCCTTAATTTCATCTCTTTATCTTTTATCGTTTTTGAAATAATTGAATAAAATCAGTTTCATTCGAACCCTTTCAAAGGCCTGTAACTTTTTAAGGGTGCGTTTTAGGGCACATATTTATATGAACATTTTGTCTTATTTTAATGAGTTCTACATGCAGTAGAAATTCGGAACCCTATTTCAGAAACACCCTGTATATATAACTCCTAATACAGAGGCAGGAAACAATTGTTAGCCGGGTAATAATCGAATCCAGTAGATGAATGTAAATTTGGAAACAAAAGAATTAGCCAGACGGCAAAAAAAATATAAATAAAACTCTTGGTTTTAGAAAGCAAAAAATTTTATCGCGGGTAAATGGAACAAATTAAATTAATAGTTCTCGGGCTAAAAAAATACTGAAGAAAGATACTCGGTACAAGAGAAAAAATGAGTAATTACGTTGGGGAAACCTAAACTTTTAAGTCAATAGATAAACCAAAAAAGTACTCCAATGGTTAAAAATAATACTCCACAAATAAACTCTTGATAGGATTATAATTATATTTAGCCAACGATAGCAGAACACTTAAATTAAATTGGCGAAGAAAAAATACCAAACAACAATCACACTTGCCTAACCCGGCTATAACTAATAAAAAAAACGGCTATAACAAAATAACTTGCATCAATAATTTTGAACTACACTAGTTCGATTTGTTGGGAATTAATTTAGCGCAGCTATCCAACTATAAACCTACATTTCAACATTAAATGGGCTGAGCTTTGAAAGGTGACAATTTGTTGTTACGGTTATCGAGAGTAAAGATAAGTATATAAAAAATCTATTGCGATTTTTAGTTTAATGTACGTTTAAATTAAAGTTACTGTGATTTTAATTTGAAATATGTATTACATTAGCCAAAAATCATTAAGAGTAGGCATTTAGGTAGGATATTTCAATCTATAAATGATACAGGAACAGACAAATTCCAAAAATTATTAAATACGTTGAAAATTTGAAGGTTTAGGTATAGGAAACCCTTATAGAAGTTGAAAGTGTAATTAAGTAAGGTAAACGATAAGCGTATAAAATGCAGGTGTTCCATTTAAAATAATCCGAATACTTCAGTATGAATGTTCTACTAATTTAACTGAAAAAAATGAACACCCTGTAAAGTGGTGTTTACTATTCAGTCAATACATAGACTAAGGGAACAGTATTTTACTTAAACCTAAGAGTAAATTTGATGGAGATATTTAATTTTTCCTAAAACGCTACATTTTCACAAAAATGGATATAACTTGAAACACTCTGTATGTAGGTGTACGGAACCCTTATGAAAGTGCTACTTATTTTTTATGTAAAATTCGAAAATGCAATAATATACGGGGTGCGTCATTTAAAAAAACATATATGCCACTTTTTTTGAAGCACCCGGTATATTTCAAAATATTTTTTAAATGTTGCTCATATTTACTTACATAATATCACTGTATGAGAAATTAACAATTATATGCCGTAGCGTCGGTCGTGATTCACCCTGTATACATTCTATAAACAAGGGTAAAACGTATAACTTGACTGGATGAATGTACCTTGCTTTTAAAGCATCAAATATAATTTAAAAAACGTGTAGGAAAGTAATTTGTTATAACGCCTCGATATATTACGTACTATCAGCTATGAATTCAATTTCAACATAACAAATTATTACATGCGGTTGTTTATATAGTAATTTTGGTAGTATGTATTCGATAATTCACCGTCATTCTGCCAATTATTAGTTTATAAATATCTACAATCCTTCGTATACAAACAGTTTGTTGTAATGTTTAATAGTAACCATTTAATCGGAGTTGTGTGAAAAAGTAGTAATCAATAGATAACATTTATTTCTTATCACTCCGATAAGCAAACAATTAAAATTAATTAAGGACAAACGATATGTGCATATACTGTTACGAGAACAGCATGAAATTTTTTATATTCTCAGAATCTTATCATTTAGCCATCAAAATTTTAATTAACAAAGGTAATTATGTTATTTTCTGACGCATTACACCCTTTACAAATAATAGATTTTTAGATAGCGAAATATTTTTATGCGCTGCATGCCTTGCAATGCGAACCGCATATTGGATTTGCCCTTCGTTTTGTTTTCTTCTCCAAACCTTTTTAGCGTTTTATTTCTCCAGCAAATGAAGACGTAGAGAGTTCGTTGAAACGGCTATCGAACAGAAATATCGGAGGGAAAAGAATGGTCGGACGGATTTTTGGAATTTTAGACCTGGGCAGTCCTATGGTGTCAAACGCAAAAGTTTTGATATCTCAAAATTTTCTCAGAAAACATACCGAATTTATTATCGATTCTGAAGGCTGAGGAAATTTCTTGTCTTTTGCTCATTAGGAATTTTTCGATTGGAGTCCTCATCAAGGGTCAAACTAGAGGTTAAAGTTGAAAAATCCAGATTTTTCGCAAATTTTGTCATGTTTTTGGCGATTTGACACAACAAAAAAGTGCTCTAATCCAAAAACCGTCCAAGCAAAACGTGTAGAGAAACAAATTTCCAACAACTTTGCCCTTGACGGGATCTCGATAGGACTTGTTGTTAGGGTCCAAAATCGAGCCTGAAAAATGAGACTAGACTACTTTCATTGCCAACCCATAAAAAACATCATTTGCGGAACGAACGAACACGGTGATCGTCTGAATCATTGTAAACGCATTCTTCAGAGGTTGGAATGATTATTTCTGTGCAATTGCATCGACAATCGGCCCAAAATTTTACCCTCAATATTTCGATTTCGATTTGTCCGTTTCATCCAGTTAGGTTCCGTCACCGTTAAGACTCGAAATTTCATTAAGGATAAAGTTTATTAATACAAATGTGTATGCAGCGCATAAGAATTTTAATTTAATCTCGGTTAAATTACATTCCCCGCCTGTTTTTAATTGACGTCATTCCAGTTAAAACTTTTACTGCTTGGAAAACAAAAACTTAAGGCTCGATTTTTGGAAAATTTCGGAGTTGAAACAATGTTTGATCAGCTGTGTGAACCTGACACCGCAAATTCACATATAAAATTTAAAAAATGTATAGAGATGGCAGCATTTGTGCTTGTTTGGGATAAAAAAATATGAGGGTCCCAAACAACTTGCACCGCCTTTAAAAGTTTTTAATTTTTTTAACGGTAATCGAAAGAGAATCGTTTAGTGCCCGTTTGTGCTAGCTTTTTGTCGTTTGCACCTTAAGGGGTAAATGGATACTAGGGGATGAACAAAATTTGGCACCGCCCTTAGTTTTGCATATATACCAAAGGGTAAGAAGATACGAAGAGATGAAAAAATGTTCAAACCGCGTTTTCAGTTTTTATAATTTTCCAATGGCATTCGAAAGAGTATCGTTTGTGCCAGTTTGTGTCAGCTTTTTTCGTACCTCAACGAGTAAATGGATTTTAAGGGATCAAAAAAATTGGCATCGTCCTTAAAGATTTTTTAGAGTCCGTTTGTGCAATCATTATTTTTTTATTCTACCCCAAGGTATAAGTATTATTAGGGAACGGAAAAAATTTTTGCACCCCCCCTTAAAAATTTTGGTAATACTTTACATTTGGGGCCCCACGTCAAATGACATTTTAGCAGTTTCATGATTTTTTTGTATATTTGAGAAATATTAAACTGGGGGAGCCATAAAAAATCTTATCGTTTGCATAAAAACCCCATAAAAGGTACACATTTTCGTATATCTGAGCAATTTATAAGGATGCCCCCTCAAAACCACGCCCATACCTATCCGAACACCCTATACATCCTACACATGGTTCAGATGTAAGGAAATGTGGAAGTTTTTTATAGGGTTTTTATGGAAAAGATAAGATTTTTTATGCCCTCCAGTTACTATTTCTAAAATAACATAAATACAGGGTGTTAGTTAATGATAGGCCGTAATTCCAAGGGTGCATTCCTGAACCAAATCTAATTCAAATAATATTGACCAAAAATGTGCAACACTGACTTTTTAAAAACTTTATTTTTTTTGTCGAATTTTTTGGTCTCTCGATATTTTTTCCATTGATGTTTAAATTATTTATAATTATTAAAATATTTATACGAATAATAACACTTGGCAATAAAATTATTATTATTACCTTTTGGAAATTATGTTTATTCTTAAAAACAAATGGCATTTTGTTGATATTTGCTTTTAAAATATTTTTTTCTGGATTTTAATACTTTTTTTAATTAAAATTATAACTTATTATAAGTTTTTGTTATGAACGAATAAGTTTAAAGGTAAATAAGTAATTAAAAATTATTATTAATTTCTAAAATTATAACTGTTTTTTCCGGAAAAAATGTGTTTATTGAATATGTTAATTTATGTATTTATTGTCATTGCGAGATTGGTGATTTTGTACACAGCGTTTAAAAATGTTAAAATAAATGTTTTAATTAAAAAATCATATGAATTACTTTTTTTTACCTTTTCAGCCATAAAAAAGAAATTTTTGAAATTTTAAGTGTGTTGTATTCAGAATAGTTATCATTTGATGTGTTCTAATTAATTCGAGGTTGCTGATTTAGTTGAAATTGTTCGTAATCATACCGTCATGTCGTAACATAAATAAGCGTAGACATGTCCAAAACACCTTCATGATCAAATTACATGGAGTCCAAATCGAAAAATAGACACCAGGTCGTTTTAAAAAAGAAAAACTAAATTTTCCAGTTACACTTTATTAAATTTTAAACTCGCCATATTGAAAAAACTATGCCTAATCGCTTTAACGGTGTTGGTCACCATTTGGGGCAAAATATGTTCAAAATCTTTATTTAAACACCAAATTCTTAAGAAAAAACCAAACGTATAGTCTCAATGAACAAAAACTGAATTTTTGCGGTGTTTGCCACCACTTGAGATCAACGATGGCCAAAAACTTTGTTACTCAGTGATCTCTTGGTAAATTGCATTGGCCATCTTTTTGGACAAAAGAACTTTTTTGCATAAATACAAATAAACAGTTTCAATTTTAAGCCAAAAATTTATACGCAAAACGAAATATTGCTGTAATATTTAGACAACAATATCATGCGAATAAATTTTCTTCCAAAAAAAGTGACTAGCATGTTCAAAGAACTCCAGGTGGGCGTTTGAATCTTTTGGCCCAATCTAAAATTTGGAAAACTTGCCCGCAAATTAAAAAAAGTACTTTTTATGTTTCGGTCAAATACAAAGAATAATTGTAGTTAATTTTTGTTAGTTAAACTTGTAAGTTAAACTTTGCACAGTGTATAATTAAAGATTGGTCGAAATATATGGCTCCGAGGATGATTTTTACAAACGGCTAATTGGTTAAAACTCAACTAGTATTTTTTTTTAATTTGCTGGAAAAACGCTGTAGATCTATTAATTATACCTTTAAGTCGATAACACTAAAATTAAAATCAAAAAAATAGTTGGGTACATTTCAAAAACCTTAAACCCCTTCTAATACGGCGATGGTCCTTAAAAATTAAATAATTTCAAAACAGGAAGTATGCCCTTTTATTCGCTCTTATATAATTGCTAGTGAACTCTTTGAACATAACAAAAATAAAGCAATAAAAATATTTAATGTATAATATGGTTCAACAACCCTTTCAGTACAATGATTTACATGCATTTACATAGTGTTTTCTTAAAAATTACGTAATTTCAAAACGGGAGGTATGTACATTTTATCCGCGCTTATATGATTGCTAATGAAACCTTTTAACATAAAAATAAAAATATTTAATGTACAACAAGGTTCAATGCCCCTTTCAATACGGCGTTGGTGTATTAAGAGCGCGTTTCCTTAAAAAATGTACATTTTTGTTCGCTCTTATACGATTGCTAGTGAACCCTTTGAATATAAAAAATTAAAGAAATAAAAATATTTAATGGACAAGGTTCAACACCCTTTTCAACACGGCGATGGTCATTTAGTGCACATTTTCTTAAATTTTAGGTAATTTTAAAACGGGAGGTATGTACTAGTGAGCTCCTTTAAAATAAAAAATTAAAGAAACAAAAATATTTAATGTATCGGATGTTCAAATAAGAAAGGACGCCGGACATATGTTAGAAACGGCTTATACCACACCTTCACAAAAAAAAATTTATATAACAAAAGTGACCACGTGAAACATCTGGAAACGATTTCCAGAATTGTAGATCGATTCATCAAAAGCATCGATATGGATAGCTTATAGGTACTCATTTTAGTGATAATGCGATATTGTCGTTACACATCAGATCATTTCGTAAGATATCTCTGGCTTGGAAAAAGTATCGACATCCGGTTTTCGCTATTTTGTTGCTAATTTAGCATATTTTTTAAACCCGTAATCAAACTTACATGTCTCCACTTAATATTTTAAAGAGAAAACACACTTTCAAAAAAAAAATAAACATCGCCCTCTACCATTCGCCATATTGGTTAGATTGATTAGAGTTAATGAACAATCCATTGGTGGAGAAAATCTCTTTTCAACTATACCAAGTTTACAAAATTTGGTGGAACAGAACCGAAGCGTGTTTTCAGGGTTCCCACTCTCCCCTACTTCTTATTTGGATAAATAGAATAAAAACCGTTAAACCAAAAATGTGCAGAATGGCCCGAAGATTCCATTTTTCATACTTCTAATGTATCATAATTTGGAAAATTTTGAAAAAAGTAAGATTTCTAATATTTGATGTTCAGTTTGATGTCGACCTACAAGTCTGGAAATAATTTCCAGATATTTCTCGTGGTCACTTTTATTACGTACATTTTTTTCTGAAGCTGTAGTATAAGCCGTTTCTGAGATATGGACGGCGTCCTTTCTTATTTGAACACCCGGTATAACCGGGTTCAACACCCTTTTCAATACGACGATGGTACATTAAGAGCACGTTTCCTTAAAAATGAAGTAATTTCAAAACGGGAGGTATGTACATTTTTATTCGCTCTTATGCAATCTTGCTAGTGAACCCTTAGCATATAAAAAATTAAAGAAATAAAAAGATTTAATGTACAAGGTTCAATACCCTTTTCAATACGGCGATGGTACATTTAGTGCGCATCTTCTTAAATTTTAGGCAATTTTAAAATGGGAGGTATGTACTAGTAAGCCCCTTTAAAATAGTTTTCCCGACTAAAAGTCAGTTTTCTCGTAATAAACCAAAGTTTTGTTTTTTTAAATGGAAGGCTCTGTATATTTTTTTATTATATAATATAGCTTACACTCAGCTTTCAAAAAATATATATTGTGTGGCACTTCTTTTGTATTATTAACCTCAAAAATGAAGGTGACGTTAATTTAACACTTTGATGATGAAGTTGGCCATGAAGCCTATAGACTCAGTATAAACGCGTATTTTATGGAACGTCCAAGACATATTTCTTACTGCTTTTTATAAATATAAATATGTAAATACGGGATTATAATAAAGGACTTTTACGCAGAAATACAATAACACAAAATTATGCAAATTAGGTACAATAGTTTTTCAAAACATATTCAAACAAAAATTTTAGTTAATTGGGAAAATGCATCTTACAGCTTCAGAAAAAAATATTAGTGGCAATAAAACTTATAAAGAACACTTTATATCTAAATTTGTAAGTAGACTGGGCCTAGTCTCATTCGAAACGTAATTAACCTGTCAAATCTAATTAAAATTGTTTTTGTGCAACAATAGTATTGTTTGTTCATTGTGCAAAATATGACAGAAAATCAAAATTTTGAAAACTTCGAAAAATATGATATGCTGATTTGCTTTGGTCAGAGTAATGCCTCGGAAAACGCCGACGCAGTAATAAATTTGTATTTTAATAGGTAGATGTAGTTTCCTTGGTATTAATTTTGATATAAAGTAACTTTACATCTACGTAGATTTCCAAAACGGAGACAACCTAGTAAAATCTAATATAATAAAGGAAATCGACAGAATGATGAGGTAACCGTTATAGCCAGTGTGGAGGCTAATCCTATAGGTTCTTGCAAAACTATAAAAAATAGTATTGGAGTTTGAAAACAAGAATCAAAAGAATATTTCGCCACCATACATAAATCTAGGTTTGTTCAACATCTACATCCTGGCGATGTTGAACGTAGGTTAATGTTTTGCAATTGGTACTTAAATATGTTAAATATAGTACCCAACTTGGGAAGAAATGTCATTTGGTCAGTCGAAGCACATCTTAGCAATTTAGGTGTTTTAAACAGGTACAATAGCAGATTCTGGTCTCAGGTAAATCAACACCAACAAGGGCGATTTGGACTAAACGTTTCCTGCTTTACTTATATTAGGATCAAAAATAAAATCTTACATTTATCGGCTCCTAGATATTTGGAGATTTTAGAAATGGTTGTGCCTGAATTATTAGATGACATTTCTTTAGCTCGCTTGAACCAAATCTATTCCCAACAGGATGGAGCCCCATCTCACAATGCGCAAATTATACGCCCGTTTTTGGAAAACAATTTGGGTAATAGATGGATTGCCACTAATGGGCCGATAAGATGGCCTCCTAGGTCTCCGGACTTGTCAGTCTGAGATTTCTTTTTATGGGGTTACTTGCAAAATAAAATATACCAACATTGAACGTTTCACAAATGCAGTTAGAGAAGCTTTCAGACGTTTACAAGATCACCCTATTATTGTGCTTAATGCTATAGAACGAATTGCAAGAGTGTGTGAAGAATGTATAAGACAGAATGGTCATCAGTTCGAACATCTCTTTTAGTATTTATATTAGGCTTATAAAGTTGTAGGTATTATGTTTATTATGTTTTTAATTTAGTGAAAACTTCCTAACCCTCAACCTTGTTTTTTCATGGCCAACTGTATCATCAAAATGTTAAATTAACGTAACATTTATTTTTGACGTTAATAATGCAAAATAAGTGCCACACAATATATATTTTTTGAAAGCTGCGAGTAAGCTCTATTATATAATTAAAAAATATACAGGGCGTTTGATTGAAAGAAACAAAACTTTGGTTTATTGCGAAGAAACTGACTTTTTGTGGAAAAAACTATGCAGCACGACACTAAATTCTACGGAAAATTCTGTATAAAACCTAGCAAAGCAGTTACGAGGGGTGCTTAATATGTGCAAATTTTGAATTTCGCCCTGTATCTGAAATACTAATAGGACTATGACAATTCTGTTTGTGGCATCTTTGGTTTCACGAAAAAGTAGAACAGGGTCGCGAAAACCTAATCTTTGTATCTTTGCGCGCAAACGAGATACCCTACTATTTCAACCAAAACGGTTGAAACACTTTTGTTCGCTCTTATGAAATTGCTAGTGAACCCTTTGAATACAAAAATTAAAGAAATAAAAATATTTAATGTACAACAGGGTTCAATACCCCTTTCAATACGGTGATGGTGCATTTAGAGCGCATTTTCTTAAATTTTAAGTAATATTAAAACAGTAGATATGTAAATTCTTGTTCGCGCTGATTACATTGCTAGTGAACCCCTTTTAGCATAAAAAATTAAAGAAATAAAAATATTAGATGAACAACCCATTCACTAAGGCGAGGTGCATGAAGTGCTCGGATTCCTAAAATTACGTTATTTCAAAGCAAGGTGGGGGTACAGTTTTAAATTTTGTTTTTAGTAAAACTACAAAATACGTTTTCAAAATTATGATAAAATACGATCAAAGTTACCCTTATTTTTCACCCCTTTCATACGCTAATAGTTCTATTAATATTTTTGTATATACGATAGGGTCAAGTACGTTCATTTACATGAAATTCCATCCAAAAGGTTAAGTTCATTCCACAATTTAGTGAAAAAATCAGTGCAAAAAGAAAACTATAAACCACAGTACAATATAAACCTGTGCTACATTTAGAAGATACAAATAAATATCACGTTTGGAAGCTTACAAGTTATTGTTTGAGAATCTGTTTAATGTGTGTTCGTTTGAATAATATGAAGTTTAATAATACTTAAAAGGACGTCATAAACTTAAGTAGAAAGTGTTTGTTTGAATAAATAAAAATTTAAAAAGAAAACCCAACATTTTCAAAAAAATTTAATGGCTACACTTGTGCGTAGGGAATTTTTAAATTATTGTTTTAACTAAAATTAAAAATTGTACTAAAATACATTTTTATTTAAATTAACAAAGTTATGGCAAACTGTTGAAAAGAAATTATACACCACAGTAGTAAATCTGCACGTTGCCGCCATCTTGGATTTTTTGGAGAAAACCCACCATTTTTTATATGCCCAAGTGAGGATCGTATTTTTTCACCCCTATGGTTTCTTTTCGGAGGCCTTTTTCAACCCCTCGATGGAATTTTCACCCTAATTAGGACCCTTTTGGCTGTATTAAGAATTTTTTTAAAGTTCAGCCCCTGGAGGGTAGGTAAATGCGTGCGCATGCAGTGTTATGAGAATAAAAAGATTTAATCTGTTTTTAATTAGCATTGTTTTTATCAAAGGAGATTGCATAATTATTATTACATTTTTTTAATCATCTACAGATTGTGACCTAATTTATTTATGCATTGGGGGGTTGCATTCTAATAAGGGGTCGTAGTCTTAGAAGATGGGAATCTGATCCCGGGCTTCTCAATCTGTGTTTATTATTACTAAACAGTTATACAACTTCATTTATATTAATTGGAAAGTCGCAATCAGCCGTCCACATCGTGTTAATTAATGTGTATACACAAACATTTTAAAATGTTGCTATCTTGGATTTTTGTGGCCCTGGCACACCTTGGCAGCCATTTTTGTATATGCCCATGTGGGGATCGTATTTTGTCTATTTTGTAGAGCTAATAAACAATTGGATTATGTTTGATATTAAAGAATCTAATCAAGATAAAGATAACATATACAATTGATTTTAAATACGCTGTTAAATTCTATATAATGATAATAAAACGGTTAATGGGTATTGCGTAATCATTTAATTAACTTGTTGATATTCAAAAGTGAATGTACGATAATAATAAACACCGTGCTAGCCTTAGCTATCACAGGCTAGATTAGTTAGAGAAATGCAATGCGATTTCGAAGCTGTTCTAATTAAATTAAACTACTAACTAACTTAGAATAAAACGTCCATCAAATTCTTCGTGTAAACCGTCAACAGCCAACACCAAATATATATTTGCGCAAACAGGTTATTTAATATTGTAATGTATGCAGCGAATTGCCTGTGTCTTCTTCTTTAAGCTAGATTTCGCCTCTATATTATTTTACATACATAAAAGTTCTGTATCATCAGAAATACAGAAAAACGGCTTTAGATTTTATAATCAGGTTAAACATGCATGCTAACCGCTTATTAGAGTACTATTGTAAATTTTGTGGTTTTACCGATAATGGGATTCTCATAAGCCTATTTTACATACAAGCTCTGCCTTAGCAGAAATATCCCTGTCAAAACGTACTTAGATTTATAAACAGGCCCATAGGGAAGATATTAGACCTCGGTTACAGAAACAAGTAGCGTAGACTATAATTTAAAGTAAATTTCTCACTGCAGGTTTATGCATAGGTTTATGTATAGTGAGAAATTTACTCGAAACAGGTACATTGTGGGTAACATTTTTTTGAGTTATCACAGGCGGGGTCTTTGCGATATGAGAAATCTAAGTAAATATAATGACGGGTATAATTACATACTGACGGTTATCGACGTATTTAGCAAGATGGCGTGGACACGAGCTCTGAAGCTGAAAAACTACATGTTCCATAATCCACGTATTTTCGGTTATTTTTCAAAGATGCGAAAGGATACCTCAAAGTATACAGACGGATAAGGGCAAAGACTTTATTGCGAAAAGCGTCCACCAATTCTTTAACAAACATCAAATCTAATCATATAGGCAAAATTTAGCGATTTTCCATACAGGTAAGAATCACACTAACGGGGTTACAGTTAATGCTAAAGTCAATAACCTTTACACATTATCTCTCTCAAGGCTTTATTTGCGGTAAAACCTGCGATGCATCGTTTAGGTAGCTAACCCAGGAAGACATTATCCCATGATTTTCACTGTATGCCCACAGGTATAGTTAGCACTTTAACTTAGGTCCTTGTAACATAGTATTTTGTTGCAGTTATTTCTAAGGCTTTAGCGCGCGCAATTAGAATGGTGGGATTGATTCGCATAGCACCAGTAAACTAGCATCCATAATTCGCATCTTGTAATTTGAACCGTGCACTGCCATTAGACTAAAGGTATCTCTTGATCGTATAAATTTAACATTTAACTCAACGCCACTTAATAGAAACTTTTCATGATTACATAAAGCCTAGTGCACGTGACCAATCATCTCAATCTGTTTGCTGGTCGCTGCAAGTACTTGACGTTTTGAGAAACCGTTATTTGCATGTTTCATATAGGTAAAATTTCGCGACGCGAAGCTTTCGGCGAAGACTGTTTCGGCGATCCCCACACCCCGAACATAACCGAGATTGTAAGACAGGTGTAGGACGTCGCAACTTGTTCTCGGGTCTTCGCCCCTTGTTGTGATCGCAACTTGTTCGTGAGCCTTCGTGTATTGTCGTGGTACCCTTGACGGAAAATTTGAATTTGTATTATGAGGGGCCTAATCCTAACTTGTAAGACAGGTGTAGGGTTGCGCAACTTGCTCTCGGGACATTGCTCCTTGTCGAGGCCCCATTGGCGGAAATTTGAATTTGTATTTAAGTCTCTACAGGTTAAGGCTGGAAATATGAATTTGTATTATAATAAGGGGGTATAATGCTAACTTGTAAGACAGATGGAAGGCTTAGCAACTTACTTTCAGGCCCTCGCCCATAGACGAAAAATTTGAATTTGTTTGTGGCGTCATCTATGAAGGGAAATTTTTATTATTATAATAATAATAAGGAGGCCTAATGCTAACTTATAAGACAGACATAGGGCTTCGCAACTTGCCTTCAGGTCCTTGGCCCCTTGGCGGGAAATTTGAATTTGGATTTGTATTTAAGTGTTTACATTCTCATTACTTATTACCAGAAATTTGAACTTGTATTCCAATAAGGGCCCTATTGCAAACTTATAAGACAAACATAGGAACCTGTGTTAGGGCCTGTGCCCTCCTGTCGTGGCCCCTTGTTGGAAAATTTGAAATTGTGTCATCATCTAGTTGTGTATGGACTAATGAATATTTTCTGTAATACAAGTGGCACCATCTAGCGTTATATTTCTAGGACTATTCAGGGTTTTTTGTTTGTGGCACCATCTAGTGGTATATTTTTTAATTAGCGAATGTTTTCTGTAATAGAGGCGCCGCCGCCTAGCGATATATTCCTAGGACTAATCAGGGTTGTTTGTGTTGCCATCTAGTGGTGTAAAGACTAATGAATGTTTTCTGTAAAAGTGGTTGATCATGTTCGTCTCTCCCTCGTCTCTATCGTCTCTTTCTCAAACATACAAATCAATTAATCAAATCAAATTAATCAAATCAATTAAGCAGATCAATCCCAAACAAATCACGTTCGATCAAATCAAACAATCAGATCAATCAAACTCAATCAATCAATCAATCTCAATCGATCAAATCATAACTTACAGCCTGCGAAAACTAGCTTACAGCTCAAAAGTACTAATTGGACTAACTTACACACAAAAATACCAAACTCATTTAACTTAATCATACAAAATCAGCTCTCAATTAAAAAAAAAGCAGTATGATTGAACTCACAGTGCAAAAGAAACCCAATCTCACACTTATTGTAGTTACTCATCTAACAGTCCTTTCGCATTAACTGCTGCATTGTTAGTGCAGGTTCAAGCACCGTTAGGAAAAACAGTTTAATAACAAAACTTAAAGGAAAGCTTAGCGTTTGAAAATATATTATTATATACAACAATACATCATTTATTTAATCACACCCTTTATCGGTCTTCTTCTTCTTGAACCGTCAATACTTGCACGCGAGTAATGACCTAACCACGCTTTAATATCTTGCCTAGGGGCTTGCTTATAAATCTAAACTCCTTTTTTGGCTGACGTATTTTCTCCTAAGACGGCTGCGAAGGCTGCTACATCGATAACCGTCAGTATAAATTATACCCGTCATTATATTTCCTTAGATTTCTCACATCGCAAAGACCCCGCCTGTCATAACTCAAAAAAAAGATTACCCAATGCACAGGGTGTCCCAACGATAGAGTAAAGTAAGTTTATGCTTAACTAGAATTATTTGTGTAAATATTGTATGGACCATGGGGTAGAGGTAAGAAGTGTGCATTTTTTTAAAATATTGGAAGTTATACAGGGTGCGCCAGAAAAGCAGGACGTGAAAAAGTATGATTTTTTTAAATAGAACACCCCGTATTTGATTTTAGTTTTTAATTCTACGTGTCCATACAAACATATTTTGTCATACAAAAGACTGGCTGAAAGTTTTTAGTTCTTGAGATATTCGCGTTTAAAGATTATTATGGTCATTTTCATGGGGTTGATGAATGGGCAATTGTTCCGTTATTTCACAATAAAAAATTGATATTTCGTGTGAAAATGAGTGATATTATACTAACGTTTAGACCGAGTAGTATTTCTAATTTTCTCAACAGGGTGTTTGTTATAACCATTCAAATTTGAAAATTCTCAAATTAAAAAAATCAGTTTTTTAATTGCACACCCTATATATTTTTATTTCATTTTATTCGGGATTAAAAATCTATCATTTTGTTAAATATATCCTATATCTATTTTGATAGTTTTCGAGGAATTTCGATTTTTCACACTAGCTACTTTATTTTCGATAACATTGAATTGCATGGATCTTGGTAGCCATGGAAAATAATAATTGCGTTACTAAGATACAAAGGTTTCCTACTTGTCAAAATAAACACATATTAAATTTGTCGTTTTCGCATTTAACTTGTTATCAATTCTTGTATCAATTATGGATTATTCGACAAATGAATTAATTGATATGATATACGTGTTGGGCGAGGCTGAAAAAAACCCTTTATTGGCACAACGAATCTACAAAATGAAATATCCCGTCGAATACCTACTACTGTTGGCTTGGAAAATTTGACGGATAGATTTGATTCTAGCGGTAGTGTTAAATACTTCAAACGTAAAGTTGTTAATAAAAGGGCAGCTAATGAAGAAAAAGAACTTGAAATATTATTAAATATTCAAGAAAATCCCCAAGTGAGTTCTAGAACATTAGCGACGATATGTGATACCTCCAAATCAAACGTGAATCGAACAACGCTGAAGTATAAGTACCATCCCTATCACATTGAGCTTCATCAAGAATTGCGAGAAGAGGATTTTGCAAGACGAATTGAATTCTGCAATATCATTAATCAACGGCTGCAATTAAATAACAACTTTTTCTGCTCCATAATGTTTTCCGATGAGGCGACGTTTAAAAGTAATGGGGCTGTAAATCGGCATAATATGCACTATTACGCCATTGATAATCCATTTTGGCTACGAGAAGTTCAAAACCAAAATTATTGGTCACTAAATCTGTGGTGTTGTATACTTAATGACCAAATTATCGGTCCCTATTTTTTTGATGATCCATTAACGGGCCGCAGCTATTTGCATTTCTTACGTGAAGAATTGCCTGTGTTACTTGAGGATATCAATTTAGAAGGACGACTAAATATGTGATTGCAACAGGATGGTGCACCTCCACATTTTATCGGGACGTAAGGAATTCTTGAACCAGCAATACCGGAGAAATGGATAGGACGTAATGGCTTTATATTATGGCCACCCAGGTCATGCGATTTAACTCCACTGGATTTTTCCTATGGGGATACATAAAAGATCGGGTGTATATTATTAAACCTACAACAAGGGAGGACATGAAAATAGAATTCGAAGCTTGTCGCACAGTGACCCCTCTTATGTTATCCGAAGTGAGACAGAACATGAGAAAAAGGCTCAATATGTGTATTCAGCAAGAAGGCCGTCTATTTGAGCATTTACTAAGACGCAATGTTGAATAATTATTGAATTACTGTTTCTCATTAATAAAACTGTTAATATTCTCGCTTAGGTGGTTTGTTTTATTTCGTCGCAATTGTTTTCCATGGCTACCACGATCCACAATAATGTTATAGTATCGTATGTAACGTAGCTAGTGAGAAAAATCGAAATTCCTCGAAAACTATCAAAGATAGATATAGGATATATTTGACAAAAATGATAGATTTTTTAATCCCGAATAAAATGAAATAAAAATATATAGGGTGTGCAATTAGAAAAACTGATTTTTTTAATTTGAGAATTTTCAAATTTGAATGGTTATAACAAACACCCTGTTGAGAAAATTAGAAATACTACTCGGTCTAAACGTTAGTATAGTATCACTCATTTTTCACACGAAATATCAATTTTTTATTGTGAAATAACGGAACAATTGCCCATTCATCAACCCCACGAAAATGACCATAATAATCTTTAAACGCGAATATCTCAAGAACTAAAACTTTCAGCCAATCTTTTGTATGACAAAATATGTTGTATGGACACGTAGAATTAAAACTAAAATCAAATACGGGTGTTCTATTTAAAAATCATACTTTTCACGTCCTGCTTTTCTGGCACCCTGTATAACTTCCAATATTTTAAAAAAATGTACACTTCTTACCTCTACCCCATGGTCCATACAATATTTACACAAATAATTCTAGTTAAGCATAAACTTACTTTACTCTATCGTTGGGACACCCTGTACCTGTTTCGAGCAAATTTCTCACTACAGGTTTATGCATAGTGTACGCTACTTGTTTCTGTAACCGCGCTCTAATATCTTCCCTAGGGGCCTGTTCATAAATCTAAGTTCCTTTTGACAGGGGTATTTCTGCTAAGGCAGAGCTTGTATGTAAAATATGCTTATATGATGGTATGACAACCCCATTATCGGTAAAACCCGAAAATAATAAAAAATAAATAGTACTCTAATAAGCGGTCAGTGTGCATGCTTAACCTGATTATAAAATCTAAAGCCGTTTTTTTTTGACAGAGGTATTTCTGATGAGACAGAACTTTTATTTATGTAAAATAATAAACAGGCGAAATCTAGCTTAAAGAAGACAGACAATTCGCTGCATGCATCACAATATTAAATAACCTGTTTGCGCAAATATATATTTGGTTTTTGCTGTTGACGGTTCACACGAAGAGTTTGATAGACGTTTTATTCTAAGTTAGTTAGTAATTTAATTTAATTATAACACCTTCGCAATTACATTGCATCTCGCTAACTAGTCTAGCCTGTGATAGCTAAAGGCCCCCATATATACATGCACGTAAAATATGCACGGTGTTTGTTATTATTGTTTACGTCCAATTGCGAAATCGTACATTCATTTTTGTATAAAAGGTTAATTAACTGATTACCCATTAACTGTTTTATTATCCTTATATAGAATTTAACAGCGTATTTAAAATCAATTGTATATGTTATCTTTATCTTGATTAGATTCTTTAATATCAAAAATAATCCAATTGTTTATTAGCTTTACAAAATAGACAAAATACGATCCCCACGTGGGCACATAAAAAAATAGCTGCCAAGGTGTCCCAGGGCCACAAAAATCCAAGATAGTAAAATTTTAAAATGTTTGTAAACACATTAATTAACACGAAGTCGGCAGCTGATTGCTACCTTCCAAATAATATAAACGAAGTTGTATAACTGTTTAGTAATAATAAACACAGATTAAGAAGCCCGCGAACAGATTCCCGTCTTACAAGACTACGGCCCCTTATTAGAATGCAACCTCCCAATACATAAATAAATTAGGTCACAATCTGTAGATGGGGAAAAATGTAATAATAATTATGCAATCTCCTTTGATAAAAACAACCCTAATTAATAATAGATTTAATCTTTTTATTCTCAGAACACTGCATGCGCACGCATTTACCTACCTACCCTCCAGGGGCTGAACTTAAAAAAATTTCATCAAGGGGTTGAAAAAGGCATCCGAAAAGAAACCATACGGGTGAAAAAATACGATCCCCACGTGGGTATATAAAAAATGGTGGGTTTTCCCCAAAAAATCCAAGAGGGCGGCCAAGGAACCGGTTTACTCACCACAGTAGAAAAAAACCCTGTAGAAGATGTAAATATCACATTCGGATCACATTTTCAAAGAAAGTTATGTACCTTAATGACGGCTAGATTTAGGTATAGAGAATCATGAACAAAGTCGTCTTATTTTTTTATGAGCAATTGAAAATTACTTTAAGATCCAGAGTGTTCCGTTTAAAGAAACACAACTTTGATATGCCATATAAATTTGCAAGACTCTGTGCATTTAAAAATAGTTTGAGCCGTTTTTGAGAAAAATGCGATAAACGGTTATTTCACTGATACAAAGTACCCTTAATTTTATGGTTTAAAACTAAATTTGACCAAAAGAAACAATGGCAAACGAGCAACAATATCAAATTAATAGGAAGCTTGGTCTAGAAAATTATTACGCATACACATACACACGCACGCATTCACGCACACACAGAGATTCAGTTCAAAATCTCTTTCTGGAAAACAGTAGTTTAACTCCGAAAATTAAGATACGGATAAAAAAAAACGTTTAAAATAGCACGTTTTTTAATTATTAAAAATTGTACTAAAAATGCATGTATTTAATATTGTTCATTACTACGCCAGGAAGTTAAGCATTCTCCGCTCGTGCATGACTGTTCTCAGGGAAAGCCAGGCTAGACAGAAGAAAGAACTTTTATGACAGTGTAAGGAACGGTTTGCAAATTCTAGAATTGGAATGTTCTAAAAAAAAACTTCTGCAAAGCAATTACATATTTGTTTAGGTTGTTTAGCAATTTTCACTTTTGATAAAAAAAATGATAGTTTTTAATTCTCTATAGTTGCTAAGGTGACGATAGACAACAGAAAAAGAAAAAAGAAGGGCAAGAGGTATTTTCACTCTAAATTTACGAAGAAACAAGTACTTTTAACGATGTATAATCCAATCCGAAGATTTGCAGAGGATCCGTATCCGCGGATACCTTTAGTAAATGGATGTTTTCATTTACAAATTTTGGTGTGCTCCCCTTCCCCTATCCCCCACCGATATGACACTACTTTAATAATGGCTAATATCATTTGTTTCCTTTTAAACTGTTTAGACCGTAACAAGACAAAATTAGAAATTGTAATAAAATGCAGGACATTGATTCTGTACCCATAAATTAAGCACGAACTAAGGCCACATAAGCGTTCATAAATCTGGTCGAATTCAAATTAAAAAAAACATTAGTTTGAACAATGACAACATTCACCACTCTAAAGTTTTTAGATTGAACATGATTTATTTCACTTAAATTACTGTAGACTACTGGTGACACAAACATTAAACAACGCTTTATTTGAATTCCTGGAATTTTTATTATAAATGGACAACTAGGTATGTTTATTTTACAATTCATCCTCTTATTTTAGGTACTGTACGCATTTAAAACAGATTTCATTATTTCTGCGTGCGAATACGCTTTTGTCATACACTTTCAGCCCTTTCCAATTTGCTATACATTAATCTAATCTTATCAGCTTTCGTAAGCTGTAATTCACCACCCAGAATTTTTATTTTGTATTAAGATATGTCATTTCATTACCAACCCAGCTGTATAAACCTTAACCTAAAAGCGTTGGACGATATTTAAAGGGAAAGGTGCTATTTCAGTAATAAAAGAATGTAAAACCCGTATAATCATTCCCATACCATGCAGGTGTGTGTAGTGACAGCACAAACAAGTGCATAACTGCTGTGCAATAATTAACTTGATAAAAAAATGCCCCTTTATAAGTTCGTTGCAGTTGCACTAACGCTGATATTAACGATAATTTAAACAATTGCAATCGTACTTCAATTATTTATTATTATGACATCACAAGGGCAGTGCTCTTTCATATTTTTTTCAATAAACTCAAATTAAAGAGGTCACATGACTTAACCTGACCATTGTTATTAATCAAATTTTATCTATAGGTAATAAATATTTATGTAAATATAATAAATCATCGTAAAATTAAGTTCAACATGCAATTATTGATTAAGTAAGGGGGCCAACAACAATTCGCGAAAAATGATTTACCTACCTTCAGATAATTCCAAATCTAATTCGGCTAATTTCTCTCGTATATCTTCAGGTAAACTGGACCAGTCTATATCTTGATCCGCCATAATTTCAGTTGACGTAAAATTTTTTAAAAACAAAATAAACACACTCGCATTACACTTACGAATACATCACTGCCGCCATATTCACAGAACTTTATTATGTCGGTATTACAGTTAACGATACAGCTCGCCTGATTCTCACGGGTCAACTATAACGGATAAATTCAAGAAAGCAGTTTCACATCAATGCTAAAATACGTAAATATTATCAATTACATAACACGCGAAATTGTGCACAGCCGGTAAAGTTTGAAGGTTTTGCCTTTGACATTAATACTAAACAGTATAGAATTTCAGCCCACAATTGTTCGCATTAATCACTATTAAAATATTATTAAACAGACACAACGTAACACAGACACCTACCATAATCACATTTTTACTGTTTATTTATTACAGCTTTACTGTTTAGTAATTTTATAGTTTGACTTATTGCCCATTGAATTATCGAGTAATTGTAAAAGCGCTTAATAAAATTTGTTACTTCTGAGTATTTATTAAAATTAAAACCAAACCATAATTTCACGCAAAATGATAGAAACTTTTACATTTTATACTATAAAAATAAACTTTAAATTTGGAAATAACTTCTTACAACATAAAATAATTAGCATGGTATATATACAATAGTAAGCGTTATTACTCTTTCTAAGCAAGCTAGATCGTATAAATCGCATATTCCCGTACTATATATACTATATTTTTAAAATCTCGCCATAAAAAGAAGTCAAACTACTAAAATCGTATTAGGTATTCTATCGATCCCGGCCTATTTATTGATGTGAAATATACTGTCAGACGGTCATTTGATAATGTGCTCCATCCTGATGGAACTAATTAATATTAACAAGAACTTGTAGGTTTGATTGATCAGGATATAAATTTACCAAAACTAGCTGGAATTATTTTGAAACAGTGCTAAATCAGTGTCCATTAAATTTTTCATCCAAAGTTTTGCGTATGTATTTTTCACATCCACTCACAATTTTTTAGCACGGCGGGACTCATCAAAAAACAATAAAGTTCTCTAGTTGATTATTGCTTAACGTTGTATCATGTATTCCCAAAACTTGATATTTTATTTATACGCGAGCAATCCAAAAACGGTTAACATTACACATTGAAGCTATTCGTTGAATTGAAGCACGTGTTTCATCCAAACGTAAGTATTATGTCAAATTTGGTAAAGTTATTTATATCATTGGAAGTTTCTCGTTTTATAATCCATACATGGGCAATTTTAACAAACGTAATCGTAATTAAATCAGAATTTTATTTCAATATTTGGTTTTCCTTTAATTAAAATATGGAACTTCCACTAATATATTGCAACTACAGACAAATTTAAGTAATTTGTTTAAGAAATAGTTAATACTAAAAAAGTCCTTTGAAATCTTCCCGATTAGTTAATGCATGGTCTTCCAATTTCTTTCGCTTTAATAACCACTTCAATTCATGAAAATAATGTATTAACCCTTTAACGTGTGGAACTCAGGGGGTCTTTCTAATATTTTTTAATATTAGATGTACAAATGAATAACCAAATCAATTTTAAATTGAATACATTTTTCCGCTCTTTTGTGATTATGAAATGTTGACATAGCTATTAAAAACAACATGTAGTTTGGTGAAAGGCCCAACATGGCCTTCAAAAGTATTGAGTTCAGTACAGTCGAAAATGGCAACAGATCAGGTGCATACCCGACACTGCATTCTTTACGAATTCCAACAAGGAAAAAATGCTGCAAGAGCGTGCGAATCGCTTTGTTCCTTTCTCGGCAAAGGTGTTGTATCGTACGATGTGTGCGCATTTTGGTTTAAGCGATTTAAAAGCGGTATTTTCAGTCTAATCGACAACAATGCCCTGGAGGCCCTCGGAAGTGCGACAACGATGATTTGGAACAACTGCTCGCTGAGAATTCGGCACAAGCGCTTTGGTTGGATTGTAGACTGCTGCATTGTTGTTTTGTACAAACTGTAGTCGTTTCCAATTCAAGAATCGAGGTAATAATAAAAGATGCGCATCCACCAATGTTTACTTTTGCATGATATGCTGTAGGCAGACATTGAGCAAAGTAATTTACACCACCCATATACTTATTATATTCCGCAAGATACTTGACAGAATACTAATTGTCTGGTACCATTCATTTGTGTCCGTAATACATCAGTGTTAGCTAAGGGATTATGCACTGTAGATACACACAGACGTTCTGCCTCTATCCTTCCATTTGAATACAGAAGTGTCTCCAGATATAACTGCATCGCTCATTACGGACCTCAAATTTGTGTCACTTTTTTTTTGAAGAAACAGAAAGTGTCTTTTGCAAAAGTTTTTCAGTCAAGGTACAAATGAGAAAAATTAGGGAAAAAAGGCAATAGCCCAAACCTTCAAAAGTATACGATAATTTATTTACCACCCTTTCGCTTAGACTAAATTTCTTGTATTGTCCGGTTTCCGCACCTTCGTATATGGATATTCCTAAACAGTGTCCTGTTATGCTATTACCCACAACTTGAATCCGCGTTTTATTGGTTTCATTGGCATATACTGCGTCATAGGACTGCATCCTTTATATCGAACTATGAAATAAATTTTGAGGGATGAAAGAGAAGTTTGTATTTATTTGTTATGTGTCAACAAACGGGCGTATCTTATATAACTTTTCATCGTTACGTTGGCTTTTTTTCAGAATGCGTGTATTGTGATTTAGATATAATAATCTAGTTATTCTCAAAAACCGGTTCAAGAGCATGACGTTCTGCACACGCGAAACTTTGAACTCCGATACAGTCTAATACTCCGTAGAGAATGGAAACCCATTATAATCGAAATGCCAATATATGCTTTTAGTTCGTCCAATTTTAGGTCAAGCACTAGGTTGTTTTGAACAGCATACTGATTAGATTGGTCTAGTATATATTGTAAAAACAGACTGCCGACGACATTAAAAAAAAGGCATACCTTGATACTCCAAACGGTTGTTAGAAATTATTACTAGAAGATTCACTCAAAATTTCATCTAGAGGTTCCCGATTTTTGGTAAGGAGGCATCATCAAAGTTTTTTTACAGATGAAGATGTTTGTGAATGGAGATAATCGTCTGCAGCTAAATTCCTTTTTGCTTCTCAATTCAGTGTCATATCATCTGTAATAGTTCCTAGCAAACATGTGACGTCATTTGGATCATCTAGCTTATAAATTTCCTTATATGCTATCTGAAATATAATTCCGTTACGAAATACCACCGTTTGGAAAAATGAAAAACTGTGATATAATTTACTAAGTGATGCGTATAGGTACCACTTAGCGTTTTACCAAAAAACTTCTTAGCCAATTAAAATTGATTAAGTGCAAAGGGTATAGTATATACAAAACTATCTAATCGAAGGAAATAATGATGTGCCAGCCCAAAGCTTTTCTGAAATTATTCAATATTCAGTATTCAAAATAGTTGGCTTCTAACCTCAAATATGCACTTTTCCTAAATTTTACTAATATGCTATACAGTTTTAAAGGTTTTGTAATGTATTGTAACATAGAATTTACACTAAATGATTAGTTACGCGATACCTACCTTATATCATCGGGTGCTTAACCTTTCGTCCATATATTACAAAAAAAACACAGTATTGCAGACAACTTCACACACAAACGTTCAAAGGTACGTTTTTTTTCCACATTTCAATCAAACCGCATATAGATGTGCATAGCGGCGCTTGCTTATGAATGTGGTACACATATGTATCATAGGCTTCATGTGAGACTTGTGTAAATGATAAGGTCTACTATATTGGGTGGATCAACCGTAAAAGCAAGTGGTATATATACGAACCACCGAACGTTAAAGCGTTTTAAGGGAGGAAATGGTTTGTCATTTACGAATATAATAAATATGAATTATGTAAAGATGTAAGTATGTAAACATGATCCATTCATTTTTTTAAAGGTAGGAGGCATGTGTACCCTATTCCTGACGGGTGGTACCACCACACTTACCATGGGCTCTTTAATATTGAGTCTTCAATTTTCTGACCTCGGTAAGAGCTGCCGGCCACTTTTTCTTCATCGTTAATTTATTCTCATCCTTATTCTTCCTTCTCGCCCTATCAGATTGAAAGTCCAAGATTAAAAGTTACAAAAAAGATGGCTGTAGTTTCTAGGGTAATAAATTCCGGACGTAAAATAGGATACTCCTTTTGAATGGATGATTCGGATTAATCATCCATAATTAACTTCTCGACCTCGGTCATCGAAAGTTCGAACTTCCTGATCCACTATTGCAACATCCTCGGTATCAGGTCTAATCTTAATGCTGTTCACAAACATGTTGAACAATTACAACCAAACATTTTGTTTCTATCTGAAACACAAGTATCCTCTGAAAGCCCCGATTCACCGGGCTTACAATATCCCCAATACAACCTTCACTCTAAATTTCGATATAAAGGAGGCGTATGTGCCTATATCAAGGAAAGCATTGCTTGTAAGAGGATTTCTTCTTGAAAATAACAATTTAGACGTGATTAGGTTTAAACATTCTGGTTCTAAATTTGTGAAATTTTACTGTTGCACTTATAGGTCTCCTATTGACAGTAACCTTCAAGACTTCTTCGATTACCTTAGTTTGAAAGTTGACTATCTTCTGTCTCAGTTTTCATCTTGCGATATCTTAATTGTAAGAGATTTCAATGTTCATAACTCTAATTGGCTTCAATTTTCATCTACTATTAATCCAGATACTCATAGTGCAGAAACATTTGCTATTACTTGTGATCTCACAGAAATGATTTCTGAACCCACAAGATCCCTGATAATCCTAGCCATACACCACATCTTCTATATCTCTTTCTTACATCAAACCCACTTATTTATAAAGATTCCCTTCTTTCCCCTCTAGGTCTATCCGACCATTGTCTAATAGAAATAATTTCTACTGTCCCTAATTCCGCTGTTGTTCGCAACACTAATAGAACCTTGAGGTGTTTTAAGTCAGCTAGACGGAGTGATTTACGAGACCTTTGAAACCTTGGCATGGAGTGAATACTGTTTTAAGTCGTTCTCTTGTTCCGACATTGCTCTTTCAGTACCTAAAAGTCATCCTCATGGGCATGGAGATATACATTTCCAAAAAAAAACAGAATCGTGTAGGTCATTAACGTTTTCCACCCTGGTTCAATAAGGCATGCGTTGATGCAATATCTTTGAAAAATAAATCTTATATTGAATGGAAATCTAATAAAACGGTCGAGTCATGCATAATGCGTTGGTGCTAGAAATATCTGCAAAGTGTCGTCACTAAAGCAAAAAATTGTTTGAACAACGAAAATGCAATGAACTAGCAACATCTTCTTTGGGCAGTCGTAAATTTTGGTCTTTAGCTAAAGCCTTTAGTAAAAACTTTGGTACATCTTCATTCCCCCTCCTGACATCTTTTGACGGATCTTTAGTTACTGATTCTGTACACAATGGATTTATTTGTATCAAACTCGTATCTCAATAATTCTGAAAAAAGATGCGCCCCTAGTCAACCGTTATTCATACGCAATGAAACTAATTCGTTTTCGGTACAAGCTCCAAGAATCGATTATCAGTAGGCTTGATCTCAGTAAGACGGATGGCCCAGACGGTATCCCGGCTATTGTCTTAAAGAAATGTTGTTACGAACTAGTACCAGTACTATCTAAGCTCTATTCGATCTGTATGTCTTCTAAGGAATTTTCCTTGCCATAGAAGTTAGCAAATGTTCAACCTATTCCCAAAAAGGCGATAAGACCGATCCCTCGAACTATCGACCAATTGCCATCACTTCCATTTTGTCGAAAATCATAGAAAAAGCCATCAATCAACAACTGCTCTCGTTCCTTGAAACTAACAAACTCCTTAATGACCACCAATATGGATTTAGGCAGAGTCGTTCAACAGGTGATCTTGTGCCATCGTGACCCAAGTTTGGAATAATACATTAGAACAATCCGGTGAAACAGCTGTAGTCGCTTTAGATATCTCAAAGGCATTTGACCAAGTTTGGCATAAGTATTTACTTGCCAAACTCACCTTGTTTGGATTAAATTACGCTCATCAACTGGGTTTCTAGTTTCCTTAATAAAAGACGAATGCGTGTCGTAGTTGATGGCTATTTTTCAAAAGAGGTTAGCAATAACGCGGGAGTACCACAGGGATCAGTTATAGAGCATACACTTTTCTTGCTATACATCAATGACCTTATTTCTTCAACAGCTAATCCGATCCATTGGTTTGCTGACGACAACACTCTTCATTGTAGTTCATCTCAGTCAACTCATAATGGTAATGCACCTTCTATGTCTCAAGACATTACAGCTGAAATGGCAAATTCAGTCATCAAAGACATTCAATGTATTCTCGAATGGGGAATCATTAATCTAGTTACATTTAATGCTAAGGTTTCAGACTCTAATACTCTGTTGGGAATGACTGTATCTTCAAATTTATCATGGGTTGACCATCTTTTGTCAGCTACCAAAACAGTTGCTCGTAAAATAGGCTTTTTTTACAGATCTAAGTAGTACGTTACCTCCCGACAACTCTTTCCGCTGTATAAGGCCCAAATTTGACCTCATCTAGAATATAAATCTCACCTCTGGGTTTGGTGCTTCCCAATACGCTCTCGATACCGTAGATCGTATTCAAAAGAGAGCGATTAGGCTTATAAATGACCCGTCCTTGACTTCTGACATACAGTCCCTTGAGCATAAAAGAATCGTTTCAGTTCTTTCTTTGTATTATCGGTATTACAATGGCTATTGCGCTACTGAATTACCATTTCGGGATAACTTTGCTAGGAATAGTCGGTTCGCTCAATCACATCATTAGTATACTGTACAAATCTCCACTTGTCGTACCAAACGCCTTGTAAACCCTGGAATGATCTCCCTAGTTACTGTTTCCCCTATGATATAAATAATTTAAGGTAGCTGTTCATTGGCATCTCTTGGCAATCCAATGTCTTCTATCCATCCTTCTAAGTGTTCCTGAGTGCTTTAGCACGATAGACCAAATTTAGCATGTTCAGGTCCTTAATTATTCAAAAAAAAATTTTTTTTATTAACTTGTCTGAAGTGTTCGCAGTATTACTATTTACACATTTAAAATGGAAAAGCAAGTTATGGAATCGAAAAGAATTCAAATATTAAGACTTTAGTACTTAAAAAATACAGAAATTCCCTGAGAAATAGATGACTGTTTGTTATTTGGATTAGACTTGGTACAATACTCCCAATAAAGTACAGAACGGTTGGATAGATGATTCGCGTGGTTCATAATTGGACGCTCTAGCTTCTCGAGGAAAAAATATAATTATTCTCCAGGAGAGTTAACATTCAGGCAGTTAAAGATATCAAAGTTATTTGAGAATTGGTTTCAACAAAAATTATTACCGTCTCTTTCTCCAAATTCTGTAATAGTAATGGATAACGCCAATTATCACTCCCTTCTACAACTCTGAAATGTTTCGTAGATTGCATAGTTTATAGAACTTAGCCATGAAACTGTCATCATGTTACCGCGTTTTCAATCTAGTTAAATTAATTTACACTTAGTTGGAAGTAAACATTAATAGTTATTTATGTAACAAGTGCATTGAACACTTTTTCACCAGTTGCATACAATATTTTTCGACGTTCATACCACAAGAAAAAATAAACGGTTTTACTAGATAGCCAGAAGTGTCGGTAAATGAAAAACATTTTTAAATAAGGTAATATTTAGTATTCAATTATGATTGATTATCATATTTAATGAGTTTTGTTGAATATTAAATCTAAAAATGCTTCATTTGCCAGTACACTGATTTCTGATGAGGTGTCAAGAAAACTTTATTGTTACTGTTCATATTTTCAATAATATTTCGCATGGCTACAAAATTGTGTCAATTACAACAAAAAAAAAACAACTTCATCTTTTTTTACCTTGGTAACAACTTCCGTCTTAACCTAGCAACATGATTAATAAAATGTAGTAAGAACACTGAACATAGCCGCCCCCATGGAAAACGTAAAAGAAAGTTTTACATCAATAGGGTCAAACCTAAAACTAAAAATATAGCAAATCTCTAAATCAGTAAATTAATAAATAATTTATTATGTGTGAGGAGGTTGTCTTCAATGGGCAGCACACAAATTTTAGTAACGGCACGACGCACGTTGCCCTTATGGTTCCGACAGGATGGTGCGCCATATCATAGCCTGTTATATGTAAGGCAGTAGATCGAAGATTTGCTTGATGGTAGAGTTTTATGTTGCCTTTTTGGAGTAGCATGGCCACCTCGCCCTTCGGGTTTAACCCCACTAGATTACTTCTTATGCGGTTATTTAGAAAAGAAAGTTTACCAGCACGCGCCCCGCAGAAACATTTGGAGGGTAAACAGAGAAAGCTAGAACAATATTACCAAACATGACCCGGAATGTATTACGAAGTTTTCGTGGAGAAACATTACTTGCATCGAGAGGGAAGGTGAATATGTTGAGATTCCAGGCAATCGGTAAATGCACAAAAAAATATTGCGATGTTGTTTTAAATGGTTTTCGATGTAAATAGTACAATTAAAATTGCACATAATGTATTATTATTGAAAATTGAAATGGAAGTACGTGGACTTATTTCAGGAGGTTTTTCAATTTTTAACTGTGATGCTTAATTCATATTTCTTGTCGTTTCTCGTATGTTATTGAGAAAAATTATATTTTGTTCTGAAGCGAGCAGAACTTTTTCTAAAGAATACATTTTTTTTTTTTGGTAAAACTGAAGATAAAAAAATTTCCCATATGTTGTCAACTTAAGTAGACACGCTGTATATATGTTGCAAAATTAAAAATGTCTTAATAAATTATAAAGTTAAAAGAATCATTAAACATGCATTTTTCATTTCTGGGCAAACATATTAACAAAACAGTTTCGAGGTAATACGTTTTAAATTAATTGAGAACTATATTTTTCTGAAACTACCTTAGAAATTACTTTCGTCTCTAAAAAGGGCGGGGAAAATGTGAGTTTTATCTCTAGTGAGGAAAGTAAAAAACAATTTTGCCTCGTTAATAATTTAAAAAAACCACCAAACCATTAAAGAAAAAGGAACTAACCTTAAAAATGACCAAGTTGCCAAGACTACATTACTTACTAAATACATGGCAAGTTATGTACCGAACTTCATGACTGCACTACGATAATTTTTCATTTTGAACGTAGTTTCAGAAAAAATTATGTGTAAAACTCGAGAAAAAAGTGTTTTTTTAACTCTCGTTCAATTGACACACTCGCTAGGCTCGAGTTGAAAAACCCCACTCACTCTCCGCTCTAATTATAAAATAACTATTGTGCACGCCACTGTTTTTCTATGTTCCTCAATAATTCTAAAACTATGAAAACTAATTGTTTTAAAAGTTGTCACACGTGCTTAAGACTTAAATGTCTAGATTACAATTTTGGTAGTGATGCAGGTGGGGGATGAGGAATAGCTAATTAGTGGCTCAAATTCCGCGCTAGTAGCTTTTTGAGTGAATTTTGTGGGATATGTTGAGTTGCACTTTGATATGTAAAATTTTAATGGTGGATGGTTACATATGACGTAATGAAGAGTGTTCTGCTTTGTTAGTTTACTGAGTTACTTGTGATAGTTGGAAGCTTGAGAAATTTTTGTGCTTGTGTTTCGTCAATTATTATTAATGTTCTCTCTTCCCTCGAAAGGGAAAGTGGCTATCATTAGTGCTTCCCTTTATCGAGCATTTAGTTGTTTTTTTTATTATTGTTTCTTAAATCTCGCGCGGAACTGTTGGCAATTATAATAGTGTACTCACAGCTGTTTAAAAATAGTTAAGTATTACTTGTGTATAAAATTTGCTAAAGTACTCTATGTAAAGAAGATTTGCGTATAATTCAGTAATTGAATTTGTACTAATGAAACTTGGTGATTCGGTAAATAAAGGACACCTGGACCTGGGTTAAATGTTTTGCTGTTAGTTTGCTAGTGTACACGGAAGAAGGTGTAATTAAAAGAACTAATTATTTTACCTGTCGTGATTGAAAGTTTACGTTCACTGCTGAGGTTTTGAAACCTTTTTTTTTAATATATATAGCACCAGCCCAGGGGCACTTTTACTGATCCATCTAGATCAATGCTTCGATAGGTAAGCAAATTCTTGTTTGTTTTTAAACTTTGCTGTAGTCTATTAGCGTTTATTTGTGTGCTAAATTTTACCAATATTTCTATTTCAAGCAAACTGACGCCCTTTGATCAATGATTTTTCCAATACTAACTAATGGCATTGTTATTCACTCCGCACGCCGATCAATATACATCCCACCCCCTTCCATTGAGATATCGGCAATTGCCTCATCTGTTACACAGATCTTACTCCCATTTTCACCCGTAATACATATGCGATTATTTATCAAAGAAATTACAGTAAATTGGGTTTCTACGATTAACTTATATATAATCGATGTAACTATCCGAGCATTACAATATTAATTCATCGTGTAAGTGTGAGAGGCGTAGCTGAAAAATTCCATTCCTGTTGTTATCTTTTGGTCAAAATGTTGACGAATAATCGAGGCAATGCGGTAATCCGTTTGGTCGTTTCTCCAACGAAATTGGTTAATAACCAACACCCTAAAACCATAATATTTTGTTCTTGCCCATCGAGGCAATGCGTTTGCCAGTATCACCAACCAAATCGCTATTTAAATACAGTTTTGGGCGTCCTTGCCCAAAATGTTGCCGATAGCGTAAAATCATAACATTTATTTGCCACTCAGTCAATGTATAGCCGTATTACCAACGCAATGGGTGTATTCAGAAAACGTTTGAACATATTTGGTCCAAAATATTGACCAACTACTTACACCATAAAAATTTGTTCTTGCTCATTGAGGTGATGCGTTTACCCGTTTTCCCAAGAAAATTGGCGTATAAATAGAGTGTTTGGGCAGCTTAGGGCCCAATGATCACCAACACTGTAAAACTTCACTAATTCTCTTGCAAGTAGTGTGTTCGGCATCTGTAACCCAAAATGATGACCCACTCTCTAAAACTATAAAATGTCTGTCCTACCCATCCTGACAAAACTATTGGTCGTTTTCTTACTGAAATTCGTTAGTATCAAACGGTATATTCATTAACAGGAATGATCCCGGTTTATCTAAATTTTAATAATGTTTGATCACAGGGGTTTTTGGAGTAATTTATAGTTATTACATCTTGGTAATTTGAATTAAATCACTAACCCCAAATTTATTAAAAATCTTAACACTTTAATGAGACTTTTGACTTGTGCTTGGACTGCGGGTTGGAATTATATTCAATTGATCAACTAGAATGTACCTAGAAGACCCCAGTGCACACATTTTGGATAAAATCTGTCAATATATTTCGGAGATCAATTTGCTCATACATCCACCCGGACGGACAGATGGACGTCGTAATCTTAACCATAAACTAAACTATATTAGCGATACACTTATGCATTTTGGGACTTTTGTTAAAAAGTAAGAACAGTCTTTTAGGGAACCTACATCTTTAGCTCTGCGGGAGGCAAATTTACCCTGAAATCCTATCCGTCCTATCTGCAATAAGTTGGTATAATGTGTTTTACCTTCCAACCTACATGTATATATATATATATATATATATATATATATATATATATATACAGGTATAGAAGGTTATGCAATCGACTTTTTTTCACTACCGCTAAATCGATTTATTACATCATTTTACAACGTTTTGCCAAAATCGGTAATGGCGTGTGTGTGTATGGGTGTATGTTGGTGCATGAGTGCGTGTGTGTGGGTTCGTGCGTGCGTGTATATGCGCGTGTCGTGTGTATGCGTGTGTATGCGTGTGTGCGTGCGTGTGTGTATGTGTGTGGAGGAGGTTGTGGGTGTAGGTGTGTGTGCGTGCTTGCGTGTGTGTATGTGTGTGTGGGGGGTGTGGGTGTTGTAGATATAGGTGTGGGCGTAGACAGAGCGTGGGTGTGTGTGTGCGTGTGTGAGTGCGTGCGCGCGCGTGCATGCGTGTCTGCGCGCGTGCGTGCGTGCGTGTGTGCGTTCGTGCGTGCGTGCGTGGATGCGTGTTTTACTTTAATTATATCATTATTTTCAACATACTCCATTACAGAACATAATAGTAATACTACATACATCTTGGAATTAATTAGTTCACAAATAATATTACAAGTTATAACTATTCATAATTGTTTAGAATTATACACATTAAATATATTGACTTCCATAAAGATTGGAATACCTAGAATTTGTTGAACGATTTTATTGAAATTTTCGTCTACGATGTCTTTCATTAGAACAAACAAACGATTAAAATTTGAATAAAATTTAACTAGTAGTTTTCTTTTTTTTTTCCTTTGCACTTAGTAACAATAAATTTGAAGAAATAAACCAATCAGTGCATAATTAACTGTCAATTGTGCAAATTGCTTGTTCACAATTTCGTTCTGAACTTGTGAACAATGCCAAGAGTACGTCAACATCAACATTTCTCCCAATTTACTGATTTTGAACATGGCCGTATTATTGGCATGAAAGGCTGGACTTTCGCTAAGGGAAATTGCTCGTGGTGTAAATCGAAATGTTACAACGGTATTGAGATGTTGGTCCAAATGGTCCGAGGAAGGGGTGCAACAATGTCGTCCTGGATCTGGACGTCCCCGCAGGACTACAAATCACGAAGAACGTAGCTTAAGACTGTTGGCCACAAGAGACAGATTTTCAACAATTCGATCGATTGCAAATGATTGGATGAGAGGTGTAGGACTCAGAATGTCAATGTCATCTGTTTATCGCCGGACAAGGTCTTATGGGCTGCGTTCATATCGTCCATTTTTATGTCTTCCTCTTACACCACTTCACCGTCTACGCAGGCTAGAACGGAGCAGCGAAAGAGCGAATTTGGCGCAAGAATGGCATCGAATTGTGTTTAGTGACGAGTCCCGATTTTGATTGTGGGCCGACGATGGTCGTAAGTGGGTCAGAAGGATGTGTGGAGAACGTAAAAATCCAACATTTTCTGTGGAACGCAACACAGCCCTTGTACAAGGGGTGACGATGTAGGGTGCAATATGTTACGGTAGCAGATCATCCTTGGTCTTCATTGATGGCAACTTAAACGCCGCTGGTTATATTTCCAATGTGCTAGTACCCGTTGCGCTTCCATATCTTCAGGGGCTGGGAAATCACATTTTCCAACAGCATAATGCGTGCCCTCATACGGAAAGGGCTACAACAGGTTTTTTGGAAGAAGCTACCATTGCCGTCCTCTCATGGTCTGCTCTGTCGCCTGATTTGTCGCCCATTGAACATGAATGGGATGAGGTCGGTAGGAGACTGGGTAACTTACCACTCCCTCCAGATAAGTTACACGATCTCCGGCTACGGATTCAAGAAGCTTGGGTTGATATACCACAGGCAGCTATCGATCACTTGATTGATAGCGTGCCACGCCGTCTAAATGAGTGCATTACAAATCGTGGCGGAGCAACTCATTATTGAAAAAACATTTTTAGTTTTTGTTCTTTTGTTTTCAAATTTTAATCGTTTGTTTGTTCTAATGAAAGACATCGTTGACGAAAATTTCGATAAAATCGTTCAATAAATTCTAGGTGTTGCAATTTTTATGGAAGTCAGTATAATAAGATTTACTATTAAGTCAAAAACATAGTTTATAATACTTCAAAATATGTATTATTTATAAATATTAAAAATAATTGAAAGTATTTACTTATTAACACATTTCTATTTACTGGCCATCTCCTTTTAAAGAATTTCATATTTTAAACTTTTCTTATGTTTATCTAACAATTTAAAATTATAAATGAAATGATTAATTGATTGCTCTGATTGATTATCACCAATTCAGTTTGGATTATCAATTATTTTGTACAACTTAGTTTCTCAATCTTTTTTAGCGCTATTCCATAAATTTTGCCATTTTTGTAAACTTGAATTCTGCACAGGATGAGTCACCATATTTTAACCCCCCCACCTCCCCTGAACTCATTTCTATCAGGTTTACAAAAAAGGTTTAATACAAAAGTTGTTGGGTCTAAACAAAGTTTTTCAAATTTTGTATTATTATTTACACAGGGTGTCCCAGAAGCGGTTCACAGCTCCTGACTTGAGAATTTTAAATGGGGCACCATGTATTTTATTTGATTTTTAGATTTTACGTTCAATTCAACAAATCTGTATAAGATACATCTACTCTGTCTCTTACCGTTTTAGAGGTAAAGGCTGTTGAATTAGGTTAGTCATTATATATTGGCCTTCTGTTAACTTTTTTATTTACAGAATTATAATAAAAATACACTGAATATTTTTACAAATTTAAAAGAAAGTTTTCTACAGAGCATGGCCATATTGGATTTGTTGAGTCTATTTGTAAAAATAAGCGAATTACCTTAAGAAAACAAACGGCTAGATTTTTTAGGCATCTCAGGTTTTTCTACTTACGTATGGATTTACAGATTTTAGTAATATATTTTCCAAAATGCGTACTTGTATTTTGACTAAAGCACACTTGCGAAAAAAAGCTTAAACATTTCAAATTCTCAAGTCAGCCCTTCTGGGACACCCTGTATAAATAGTAATACAACATTTTTTAACCGTGTGTCGCCATTAGACTAAAGGTGTCTCTTGATTGTACAAATCCAACCTTTAACTCAACACCGCTCATGAGAAAGTTTTCTTGATTAAGCAAATCCGTGTGCACGTGACCAATCATCTGAATCTGTTTGCTGGTCGCTGTAAGTGCTTAACGTTTTGAGAAATCGTTATTTGCGTGTCCCAGCGTATTCATCTGCCCGACTGTATCATTTTGCCGTAAGGTGCAACCTAGATGTGAAGTCTTAGCCTCCTTTCCATAGTTTAGCAGGGTCTCGATAAGTCAGTGGTAGGCATAGATGTTGTTTGGTTGTGACGCCATTTTCTGATTTAAGTAAATCTCCACCTGTGAGAAAAGTGAATGCATCCAATTGTTTACCGGTGCTACAACATTCGCGTCAGCAAAAGCTATATCGTCTTACTTTAGAACTTTAGCTGTGATGTACAACATGGTCTGACTTAAATCTATGCAATCGTTTCCATTTCCCGGCACTACAAATTCTATTGGGACATCATCACTCAGAGCGGATAAGGGTTCGTAAAATATCCATTCAGCGCTCTCGATACTTGTCTGCGTTGACGGTAAAGCGAACAAATCCAATTCGGACTTGATGGATTTACACGATTGTGCATGTAGAAAAGCCATTATTTTGAAATTATATCGTCGTAAGTAGGTTTCTTCTGCTTAGCAGCAGCTCCCAATAGAGACTGGTTATTATCCAACATGCGAACTCTTTTATAGCCCGAACCCTCCATCATTTTATCGATTTCCACGCCGGTTTTACGTTTAAGATTTCTACCGGCCTTGTGAAATCTTTCCTGAAGTGACTCCTTAATATGGCGATCCTCTATGACGTCACCAAGAATATTGGTCTCCTTCCATAGAGCTTCTTTTCCAATAGCCTTTCCACCAGACTTAAATAACGGTATTATACTTCTAAATGTACCGCCTAACCCGCTTCCCATACCAAGTCCACGCTGATATGGTGCACCTCTCTAAATGGAGTCGGTACCGTTACCGGCTTGCTATTTGCTATTATTGTACTTTCTTAAAGTATGGCTTCAAACACGACGTTCCAAACTCGAATATTATTTCTGCACCCATACCTGTCTTTATATTAATCTCAATGTTTTCAAGTTTCCGTGTCATCACTGGCATGTAGTGCGCAGGCGAAAAAAGCCACATCTGTATGACTCCTGTAAGCATAGTTTTCTGAATGTTTATTATACGCATAAGTGGAGATAAAACATCACCCACAATTTGCGGTTCAACCATGTCGCAATAAATAAACATCTGCGTTGGTAAACCTATCCATATGCTAGCGGGGTGCGGTGGTATTGATTCCATAGCTATGTTTTGATACGGACGATACCCCAACTGTAAGGCTAAACGCTATGAGAATTTCGTAGTCACGCGCTTAGTTCGATTGTTAACAATTTACTTATTAACTCGTTGGCATAATTCCTCGAAGCGAAACCAGCCGTCCTATAACTGATTTTCTCGTTGACGTGTTGAAAATGTGATGAAGCTTTTTAATATCGCCTCTAGCATGTCCCTTCTCCTGGAGGGGGCTTAGTTCTATAATAAATTAAATTGCTTGTCACACTTACAGCGGCTAAAGAACAAGGGTACTGAATTTCGGATATGCCTACAACCCACGAACCCGTTAATCTTATTCGTTTTGGCAGCTGTGTAATAAAACTTGACGTCATATTCCACAACTCGTAAAGGTTGCTCACAATATATCTATTGCGCGGAAACCTTTTTATGGCTGGTTTATATACCGTATAAGCTTCCTGTGCCTGCAGCCAATTTTTCACTTTCACCATATTTACGTTTTACAGCGTTAGCTAATGTTGTTATTTCCGAAAACCCTGGTGGTGGTATATCTATTTCTTTAATGTACGCCTCAAATTCTTTTCGAATTTGTAGTTTATTCGATGCCTTAATGTATCGTGAACCAGGTCGACAATGTTGGAATGTGGTATGATCTCACCTTTTATTGTGACCGTACCCCTTTTATCCTAAATACATCACCGACCGTATTCAGCATACACAAGAAATCCTTACCTTTCTTCTTATATGTAGGCGGAATCGTTGATACTATTTCGTATCCTGCCAGGCCTTTGCGTCTCGGTAAACCTCTGATTGGAAAGTGTAGATATCTTGAACTTGGTTGTCCTGGCGCCATTTGTCATGGTAATTCATTTCGGCTTTTAAAACTTTACGCACATCGTTACCCAGCTGCGTTAAAATGTTGTTTTGTGTAATGTCTGGCACATGCAAGCGTTGTATAAAATCCAACGGTAGAATAACCATTTTCTTCAGTTTGTGGCCCATAGTTATTGCAACAAATTACCCAGAATACCGCCAAGTAATGGTCCTAACTGGAGTGGTAGAAATGCACCGCCCTTCTGTACAATAAACTATTTCTTCCTTTTTATAGATTCGCGTTTCTGTGCCAAGCGCCAAGTGCGCTTATGTCGAGAGAGCCGCTTCTTCTGATCACTTGACAGAGGTACACGGCCTTTTAAAAATGTTGTGTGCACACTCGCACATTTATTCGACCTGTTTACTTTCCAAACATTTCAATAAAGCGTCACGTTGACTTTTACTCAATTTGGCTAATACGTGAAGGATATCGGTGTTTTTGATTAAAACGTCAGCCATCATACGTGAGTAATCTTGATGACTGTGGGGTTTAAATCCCTTGACAAATACTTTGCGCCCCGAATATATTTCTTCAATATCGTAGCACGTCCGCCGTATTCTGTTTTAAATCGCACAAGAAATACCCGCGTGGATTTAAAGTTGCATCCTGGTACGCAGCCTCTAAAATTTCGGATTGTCAGGTGAAATATTTCTTGCTAAATGTTACTTCTGAGTTCTGTCACGCGGATTGTTAAACAAAATTATGTAATGAGCATTGAGCAAACTGGCTCTCTGTCCACGTTCATGGAGAAATATGTTTTGTGTTAAGATAAACACACTTAGGTTTCTATGGTGACAACCATTTGTAAAAATATCCACACCGAACCGTTAAATTCGCACATTACATTTCTGTAGAACCAAATAATTTTTTAAAAAGTTGTATCACAAACAGTTTCGATATTTTTTAGAAAATCCACGATAAAATACGATATCCCACAATCTGATGGTCCTGCAACTGTTGCTGAAAAGGGATACTTAAACTGACCCTCAATGTTGAATCTGATTAGTTGATACTAATGGCAACTCTGTCATTGCCCTCTCTTAAATACAAAAAAAACCTCAAATATCCTGATCACCCATATTTTACTTTAATTTTGCTTATCATAATATCAAACCCGTGTTTTTGTTTTCAAGAACGCAAACATCAAAATTGGAAATGAAGATCATCTTGTTTGCCTTGCACGTAACTAGGTAATTAGTGGGTTTTCCCTAGAGGTATTTGAATAGTGAAAGTTT
This sequence comes from Vesta saturnalis, assembly GCA_036346205.1. Lineage (NCBI taxonomy): Eukaryota > Metazoa > Arthropoda > Insecta > Coleoptera > Lampyridae > Vesta > Vesta saturnalis. The sequence goes on along the minus strand of JARFJB010002087.1, from coordinate 2,957,335 downwards.
CTTATTTCGGTTACATAACCGGGGGAAACCCAGAACTGTACATTAAGGACTGGGCAAAACCTTATAGTGTCGATATTTAAGCATAACACAGAAAAGTGAATGTACCCTGACTTTATAAGTAACAGAAAACCAACAGTTATTCACTATCGTGTCCAACTACTATTAGCAACAACACTGATAAGTGATTTTGGTTTCTACCTTCATCCCTTATTTTATTTACCTTATTTAATTACTTGTACAGATTTTTTAATGTTATGTTGTAATTGCAGATATGGATTTATTTACTCTAAATGCATCAATTTTAAACCTTTTAAAAACGTTAAGGATTTAGAACCCAGGGGTAGAATACGATATATTCAATTTGGACATCATCTCAACTAAGTAGGGAGATGGTAAAGACGCTGGATTTTAAATGTGTACTACCTGAGCGTTTCCAGTCTGAGGCTCGTCGTACACAGTTTAATGAGGAAGAGTACAGATGTTTCGATGTGTTCTTTAGGACCAAAAGCCGAAACAATCAATTTAATATTCGTTTTATACTGTGTTGTGTAACGGCGAGATTTAATAAATACAATCACTTTTGAGTGTCATGTTTTATAATTATTAGGATTTAAGTGATTTGATTGATTGATTTGAGTAATTGATTTGACGGGTTTACGAGATAGAATCGCACTCATTATCAGAATGCTATTTCCCTCCGTAACAATTACAGTGTCAATAAAGCACCTCAATCGTCAGACCGCATCAACAAGCGATCTCGACCAGAAGCCCGCATCAATAAGCGACCCAATCGGAAGTCCACATCAATAAGGGACCGCAATCGGTGGTCCGAATCAATAAGCGACCCCAATCGGAAGTCTGGATCTATTTCTGGGCCAACTCAGAGGCCCGGATCAATGCTGGCCCCACTCGAAGGTCTGGCTCAAATGCCGCGGCCAACCCGAAAGTCCGGATCAAGTGCCGGGGTCAACTCGCAGGTCCGATCAGTTGCCGGAGCCAACTCGAAGGTCCGGATCAATTGCCGAGGTCAACTCGCAGGTCCGGATTTTTCCGGAGACAATTAGAAGGCCCGAATCAATTGCTGTCTCAATTCTACTAATAATACTATTTTTAGCTAATCGTTAACTATAGTTTAGTTTGAGCTAAAATTAAGTTATTGGAAATTGTTACTTTGTAATTACCATTACTTTACGAAAGTTTGGCTTGCAACTATTCAAATATGCGCGACTGTATGACGGGAAGTCATTTTGATAAAGTAATTTAAGAAGACAGAGAGTGTGGTATATAGTGTGGTTATTATAATACGTTTGTTAAGAGTCGTTTTTTCAAAGTTCAGAGGCGACGAAAACATATATTACATTATATTCCAGAGGTAACGTGACGATGCAGTTAGTGCTAATGGCGTAATTTTTCAACTCAGTTCTCGAAACTAATTTAGTTCTTACCGCACTTACGATTTGAAGGAATCGCTTTTATGATTGGTGATTTGACGTGAAATGTAAGTATGCGAAATCTGTTAAAATTCACAAGAGTAGTAGTAGTTACTGTAGGGAAAGCTTTCCAGTTCGCCCTTTTCGGGATTTTAAGGAGTATTCAGACGATATTGTGTTGTGTATCGATTGTCACAAGTGACTATAACGGTACACCGAGGAGGTTTAGTATTAAAGTTAGTGCTAATTCCTCCTTCTTGGGACAAAATCGCGAATTGCGGATTCTTATTTCGTATTATCACTAGGTACATACTCGCGCACAGCTGTTCCGACAAACGAAATAGATTGCTGTAAATAAATATTCGCTGTAATAAAATTTGCGTATATAAAGGACAAAGATGTTTTGTAAATATATTAATGTATAGATATATTAAACCAGATGATACAATTATTTAATCACTTGGTTTTGGCTTAAATATTTTAATTAATATAATTCAAAAATAAACGGTTCGTTGAAATTTGATGGCTGTGAAGTTGCTGTATTAGGAGCTGTATCAAGGGAGGTTCAAGCGTATTGGTGCCCACCGTTCAAATACTAACAGGGCAAAATACACGAAAGTTACTTATACTGCTGTGCAAAGGAAAGGGGAGAACTCAGAGTGGTCAATTGAGGTAAACAAAGGTAATTACCCCCATACATTTTGTTTTGTTGGTCATTTTAATACGGTTATTTTTTTAATTGTATTTGTTGGGCGGATGAATACGCTTTCTCTTGTTTATATTTTTGCATAAAAGCACTTTAGGCGTATGAGGCTAAAGTGTGTTCATCCGTGATTCATATCACTACATACTGTGGACTATTATGTGCCGATTACTGTACACTAACATTTCATACTACGAAAATTAGTCAAATGTATGTTTTCAACGATATTATTTTGTTTACGTTCAAGTTACCAAGTGCTTTATTTATTTTATGGGAATTTTGATTTGCAACTTTACAGCGACAACCTTCAATAATTTTTTTTATATTATTAATGAAAGCTTTAACGTAACAAATTTGTGGGAGCCTTTCTTATTAGATATTTGCTATTTTTTTTTTATAGATATGATTTTGTTTGAGATATAACAAAACGTAAATATAGAATAAATAAGGTCGTTGACTGATCAGCTAGTTACCAGCACGTCATTTGATTGCGATTAACGAGCATATAGTTTGAAGCTTTATAGGAAACATCAGACCTTTTGTGACAAAAGGTAAGCAAGATTTGTTGCTTGTTTGGAACTTAGCTGTGATCCATTCGCATTTAGGCATTACGACGCCTATATTATAGCGCCCATATGTTTTATTACTTACCATTATTGTGTTTTACGTATTACGGAGCTTTCTTAATCACAGAATTAGGCCCTTCCTTATCCGTTACTTCCGTTCTACTGTCATTTAGAAAAATCATAATTATTTTTGGTGTCAATTAGTCTTTGTATTATAAATATTTAATAATTCTTCTGATTTAATTATTATAGGAGTTACACCAGATATCATACATGATGCGTTATATGAAGTAGTTCTATACCCTTCAGTTATTTTAATATTAATTAATTTTTGTGCAGTTTCTAATTTTTTAGTTCTTTTCCTTTTTTAAAGGAATAGGAATACCATAGTATAACAACGGTAAACTAACACCTTTATAAATTATTCGTAACACTTCAGATTTTAATCCACATGTAATGTTAGCCGATCTAGAAATCATATTTATTATTTTATTACATTTTGAAGTTAAGTAAGAGACATGTTTATCAAATGTGTAACGTGTAAAAATCGATATCCGATTTTATAATTTGCTGTAGTTGCTGTATTAAAAATTACCTCAGGGTACTTCACCTTCTACTTTTAGACGTTAACCAAGCCATTTTTCCAGTACTTTACTTAAAGGTGTCTGTTGCGCCCGCTGAATTGCTCCTAGAGGGAAGTACATGTACTAAATAACATTTAAAAATCACAACAATAATTTCGTAAGAATGCGATCTAATAACTAAAAAAAATTTTCTTCATTCTCTTTTTCTGATTTAATCGATGACATCATTATTTCTACAAGAGAAATGTTCACATATAAAGTATTTCTATATCTTGTAAGATTTACTAGTCGCTATTGTATAGCAAATATATAATAACCTTGTTTTCACTAAATGGGTAAGCTATCTACATTTCTTCAATTCCTTTGTAATTTTTACATTTCTTTCAGTGCCGAAATATCATAAATCACTAAATCGCTATTCTCACGACTGAAATTAACCATATTTGTTAATAGACCACGTAGAGCTCGCCTTTAATCTACAGAAACTAACCGTTTCACATTGCTGGTTGTTACGAGGACGGAATGGCGACGACTCGAAACACTTATAACCTGTGCTCGTCATGGATCTGCATTAACCAGAATAAGTTTGATTAACAGCAGGGTCTAAAATAGCACTAATCGTCCAAACAGGTCAGAGCTATCCATTATAGCATGTGTTAATTAATTTCGTCTATAAAATATACATGTGTCGGAAACTGCCTTCTGCAGTGATCAACATTGCAGTTTCTACGAAATAATAAGGTTGATTAAATTAATGATACCACCCAAATTATAATGAATGGCTTACCTTTCTTTAGGAAGCTGTCTTCTACAGTTTATTTGTCAGTATAACCTTCATAATTTGTACGTGGTGTATCGATAACTCACTACTGGATATTTGATGTAAAGTTGGTAGAAATATTAACTGTTTTTTTTTGTGGGTGAACCTGAAAATTTTGTTTTGGCACGAATGGCCAACGGGTTTTGATATTTGATCTATTACTTTGCTTTACTTCTGAGTTTCTTCGTCTTTTATAAAGATGGCTGCCACTCTTCGATTTTGTGTAAATCGTCTTATGAAGGCTGAATTGATGTATGAATTATGGTCTAGAGGTTTTGATTGTAATGTGAATGTCGATTCCTTACGTAAACCGGTACGTAGCGCGAGCCAACTTGATGCTAATAAATCTTTTACTATTACTTCACATCATATTCCATTCGCGGAAGATGAACTAGTTTTAAAGGCGGATTTTAGGGAACTTCATACTGGAATCGACTCGATTACTGGTGATTGCACTTCTGTGCTTTTTATTCGTATGAGTACACTACCGCTTAATGCGCAAATGCGTTGTGAGTTAATGACAACTCGCTCGGAAACTGATCTAGTTTCCTCACCACTCACTGGTCCGTGTGCACATTCTACGGTTCATGGCGAATCTGAACCAATAGACGTGGGACCACCTCTAATTTTTTTCTGATGATGATGCTTCTACTTTTACACCTTCACCAAGCCATTTTTCTAGTATTAAATGGGGTCTATCATTCGTTGACGACGGTACTTCGTCCTTATTCGACTTCTTAACGCACGCTGCAGAATTAAGGGCTTCTCGCGGTCTAACTAATCAATTATTAGCTCGGAATTACTCAAGGAAAAGCACTATTACTGTATCGTGCGTAAACACGAATTATCTTCTTGGAAACGGAATTTCTACCACTAGATTATGATGAAAGGTTATTGGATGAAATTAAGCCTAGAGCTATGGGTTCTTTGGGAACCATAAGTCTGTTTGTAGCTGTCATGCAGAATCTTTTTCAACTACTTTCTATTTCGCTTCCTGATCAAAAACAATTTTATTATGTTCGGCGTAATCTAACGCCCCTTTTATCAAAATTCCTTAGGTTTAACTGACGTGTCTACGCTTTTTCAACTAGTAGTGTCAGGGAAAAGGTTGAACAAAATAAATATGTTATGGAATCCTTTAAACCCCACCTTCGAAGAAACCTTAGCACCTTCTGGAACCTAGTTTATCTTATGTCGATTCACGGTCGGACTTTTTTAATCCCTCTATTTCTTCTCTATCACTATCGAGAAAACCCATTACTACTACTGTTTCTCAACCCTCTAATGTATCTTCAATTACTGTTACTCTTCGATGCTGGAATTGCTCTAGGAGTGGACGTACTTCACCACGGTGTCCACAGCCACAAAACAAACATTCCTAAGGATGCGGCAAGCCTGGTTTTACAAAAACTACTTGCCCATATGTTTGTCTAAGCAGGGAAACTAATGATGAATGATGAATCTTCTCACCGAGGAGAGGATTGTATTTTGTCTTTAATCTCGGAAACCACTTTTCGGGCGTACCTGAATCTAGACGCGTTCTTCTGAATTATATCTTCGCTTGTGTTTGAAACGATGAACGACCGTATCTTAACGTACAAATTTTTGGTTACACTTTTCAGGGTCTTTTGGACTCTGGGGCTTCTCGCCCTATTTTACGAAATTCGGGTGGGCAAATACTACAACGTTTAGGTCTAGCTTTGTCCGTGGGTTCGTTTTCTGTCTGTTATCAAACCTCAGACTTCTCTTACTAAAAGAATACTCCGTTCATCTGGTCTTCTGAATGCGAAACGGCATTCATTTCCTTAAAAGAATGTTTAGTGTCACATCCTATCCTTTCTTGTCCTGATTTCTCACAACCGTTTGTCATTCAAATGGACGCGTCTGACATTGGTATCGGTGTGGTGTTATGTCAACAATTTCCTAATGAGAAAAAAGTTATTAGTTATATTAGCGGATCACTATCTAAGGCTGTACGCCACAATTCTACCACCAAAAAAGAGTATCTGGCTTTAATATGGGCCATTGAGAAATCCCGTTTCTGTATTGAGGGGTGACATTTTACAGTCATTACTGACCATCATTCGCTGATCTGGCTTAATAAATTACAAAATCCAGATTCGACATCATCTATTGGTATTAAAGTTTGTAATAAATATGGAATTGTTTCTTTTCAATTTGTAGTAAAATATCCATCTTTTTTTTATTTTTATTAGAAGCTAATTTATATCTGCTATTCCATGTATTATTTAAATTAGTAACATTACAAATATTATTTATTCATTTTTTTTTCCAAAATTGATTTGTTTTAAAAATTGTTTTTGTGCATTATAGTTATTTATATATCAAGGGAGTTATGAGTGTTTTAATTACCGAGGACAACGGATTGCAATCTCGATGGACGTTAGTCCCGAGGAATTGTAAGTTGCCCGAAGTTACGAAATTTTGTTGGTTATTAAAATTGAACAAACGTTTAAAAATTAAGGTAGGGATTATTACCATGGATATATCAACTTACAAGCTTGAAAATATTTGTCAAAGTACATTAGAGGGAGTTATAGATCTATAATTCCCTACTATATGTGTACAGTTAGGTTAACTAAGGGTTTATTTGTTTATAACGTATTGGTATGAAATAAAATATATTTTCTTCCTTTCTTCTCTAAGTATCTCACTGTTTCTTGTTCTTTGAAATAGCGGTCATAATGCGTTAACTTTTTTTACGCATTATGGTTAAATCTGATTCCTCTAAATTTCAAAGGTTGACATAAAATTTTTAGTAATATTGTCATAACAAACATTGTAATTTTCATTTAATTCTTTATTTCTTGCATAATCTATGTTTTATTTAATATCATTTATAAATTCTGTATCAAAATTTATCAAACAGTGTTCAGCACCACTTATATTTTATCACATAACCAATTTTTTAAAAAGGGATGAATATTAGTTAATGTTATAGTACATGTATTGAGTATCAAGAACAGTAAGGGACGTTTACAGGTTTACAGCCTCCAATTTGGCCGAAGACCGGTACAACCATTAATGTTCGAAATGCTCATACTGTTTTTTGCACGATTGTATTAAATTTACCACAACTGAAATTATTTAATTTCTACTAAATAAACAAAAAGCCATAAGTGACGTTTTAAATAGAAATGCCCAAATTTTTTGTTGTTATTGTTATATAATATAGGTAGTATTTAGGAAAGGAAAGGTCACGTATTTCATTCCCTCACCAAGGGGGAGGGCGGGCTGCTCGAGCTTTCCGACCTCCTTCAGCCACAATCATGGATTCCCAGCATACATACATACATTACGTATATATGTATGGTGGGATTAAGGATGGGAGTGGTCAGGATAGGATCGGAAGGAACGGAGTTAGGGTTCTGAGGGGGAAATACTGCCCCAACGTTCGCCTAAGCAGCCGCACATGGTATGCATATACGCAGTGACCATGCCGCTACATGTGTATGAGGAAAACCCCCTAAAAAAACCTCATACAAGGTAGACGGTAACGGGAATCGAACCCATTACCTCCCGAATGCTAGGCAGATCGTGTCACCACTACGCTACCAGCTCGGTATCAGTAGTATTTATAATTTTACGTTGTTAAGTAAAAAACGTGGGTAAGTAAAATACTTACCGACGAGTTGGGCCTCGCAACCGGTAAACATATCCTACTGTCTTGGAAACAGATATGGTAAATAAACGAAAAACATCAATCGTGCAAAGATCTATTTTACTCATACCTCTACTGATTACAAAAGTGGGGGTGTCATCTAAAGTGTTGATTATATTTAAATCAGTTAATAGTAAAAATTCTTCTAATTCTCCACCTCGATAGTTTCTTTCCATAAGGTAGATCTTAAATTACTGTTTATACAAAAAATACAACCAGATGGTCTAATAAATAAATAAATAAAAAAAAAAAAAATCTTATGATTTTATGTTGAGGGGAGACACAAAAATCACAAAAAACAAAAAAATATTTTTATTATTCTCTGGTTAGTTTTGAAAACATCGATATATAACATATACATTTGTTAACGCTAATGAATGGAAAAAGGTGTATATGGCTACGACAAAGCGTCCACTAATGAAAAACCGCAGCATAACTTATGCGACATCTTATGGTGTAAACAGGCTGAGAGAGATAAACTACCTTATAGCCATGACAACTCTTTGGACGAGGCTGTGATTGAAGGACTAAAACCAACTTATCAATCCTTAGCTCACCCAGACCTCCTCAAAAAGTGCCTTCACGGCCAAACTCAAAAGATGAACGAGTCGTACAATTCAGTGGTGTGGTCTAGAATACCTAAAATAAACTTTGTTGTAATGAACACCCTAAAGTTTGGAACATTTGACTCTATAATTACCTATAATGAAAGCAATAGAGGGCGATTAAAACTTCTACAACATGTTGCACTGAAACCAGGACCTAACTGCATCAAGATCTTGTCAGATATCGATATTGTGAGAGTGCGGAAAGCAGAAAGATCCATTCGAGAAGATGTAAAGAAGAAGACAACACTCAAGAACACTTAAGAAGAGGAAGAGGGATGTAGAGAAGCAAGAAGAACCACAATATGAAGCGGGGATATTTTGATTTGTGAATAAAATCAATTTTATGCGCTATTTGCTCTTATTTCTCTTAATTCCCGAAAGTAAGCTATTTTGAAACAAAACCACTGTTTTCGCAGGAACCGTTTGTCATATTGACTTGAAATTTTTACCACTTATGTAAAATATAATCAACAAACCCTACCACTTAGAACCTATTTAATATAGCAGTATTTGTTTTAAAAATTAATTACTACTTTAAAAATTGAAAAAAAAACTTTGCCAAGAAAAAATTACATTTTTTAATTTGAGCAGTTAATTTTTCAAATTGGTAGGGACTGTTAAAAGACATTTTTGAATGGTTGCAAAGTTTTAAGAGTGTACCTTAATTGGTTCCTGATAAAATACAATTTTAGTGAATGTAAAATATCATGGCGGGTATAGGGACGTCCGTCTCCCCACTGCATCCCCATCAGACAGGTTGATTAAAAATTATGGCATTAATAAGTCTGATATTCATTAATGTAGCGGATAGTTACTTCCATTACCCATACTATAAACACTAATATTATTTGAAATTCCAACAATTTGATTATTCAAAATTTAAGGTTCTCGTAAAAACATTAAATCAATAGCTTCTTCCAAAATTAAGTTCATAATATTATTAGTAACATTTCTTGAATGATTTACATTAATTAGAAAACATGAGAATTTTTTAGAGGTTTGTTACTTGTAGCACTATTGGTTGAATTACTTCTTGGTATATCATTTTGTTTTCTTAACACTAATATGTAATTAATTGTGTATATCGTTTAACACTGATATGTAGCATGGACAACTTTTATCTAAGAAATTAATGCTTTATATGAGGTCCACAACAAAGTGGACATGTCAATTCACCTGTACATATTTGTGCACTATGATTAAACGTGCTACAATTAAAGCACCTTCTTATAGAAAAATAATCCTCTATGTAGGATACATCCCAAATTATTTTAGTGTCTATTACTAAGTTTGTGTCTTTTTTTTCTTTAATAATAAATGTTATGCGAACGTGCGCAAGCGCATGCGCATAGGTTGGTACCTAGGTACTTGGGTGCGTAAGTACGTGGGTTCGTAGGTACGTGCGTGGGCGTGTGAGTTGTGTGCGTACGTGTGTGTGCACGCCTGCGCTAACGCGAGTGCGTATGCGTGCGCGTATGAGCCTGCGTCTGCATAAGTATCTGTATCTAGTCAGCGTCCGCGTCCGCGTTCGGATGTGTGTCTGTGTCAGTGTCTGTGTCTGTGTCTGTGTCTGTGTCTGTGTCTGTGTCTGTGTCTGTGTCTGCGTCTGCGTCTGCGTCTGCGTCTGCGTCTGCGTCTGCGTCCGCGTCCGCGTCCGCGTCCGCGTCCGCGTCTGCGTCTGCGTCTGCGTCTGTGTCTGTGTCTGTGTCTGTGTCTGTGTATGTGTCTGTGTCTGTGTCTGTGTCTGTGTTTGTGTCTGTGCCTGTGCCTGTGCCTGTGCCTGTGTCTGTCTCTGTGCCTGTGTTTGCGTCTGCGTCTGCGTCTGTGTCTGTGTCCGTGTATGTGTCTGTGTCTGTGTCTGTGTATGTGTCTGTGTCTGTGTCTGTCTGTGTCTGTGTCTGTGTCTGTGTCTGTGTCTGTGTCTGTGTCTGTGTCTGTGTCTGTGTCTGTGTCTGTGTCTGTGTCTGTGTCTGTGTCTGTGTCTGTGTCTGTGTATGTGTCTGTGTGTGTCTGTGTCTGTGTCTGTGTCTGTGTCTGTGTCTGTGTCTGTGTCTGTGTCTGTGTCTGTATGTGTCTGTGTCTGTGTCTGTGTCTGTGTCTGTGTCTGTGTCTGTGTCTGTGTCTGTGTCTGTGTATGTATCTGTGTCTGTATCTGTGTCTGTGTGTGTGTGTGTCTGTGTCTGTCTGTGTCTGTGTCTGTGCCTGTGTCTGTGTCTGTGTCTGTGTCTGTGTCTGTGTCTGTGTCTGTATCTGTGTCTGTATCTGTGTCTGTGCCTGTGTCTGTGTCTGTGTCTGTGTCTGTGTCTGTCTCTGTGTCTGTGTCTGTGTCTGTGTCTGTGTCTGTGTCTGTGCATGTGTCTTTGTCTGTGTCTGTGTGTGTCTGTGTCTGTGTCTGTTTCTGTGTCTATGTCTGTGTCTGTGTCTGTGTCTGTGTCTGTCAGTGTCTGTGTCTGGGTCTGTGTCTGTGTCTGTGTCTGTGTCTGTGTCTGTGTGTGTGTCTGTGTCTGTGTCTGTCTGCGTCTGTGTGTGTGTGTCTGTGTCTGTGTCAGTGTCTGTGTCTGTGTCTGTGTCTGTGTCTGTGTCTGTGTCTGTGTCAGTGTCTGTGTCTGTGTCTGTGTCTGTGTCTGTGTCTGTGTCTGTGTCTGTGTCTGTCTCTATGGCTGTGTCTGTGTCTGTGTCTGTGTCTGTGTCTGTGTCTGTGTCTGTGTCTGTGTCTGTGTCTGTGTCTGTGTCTGTGTCTGTGTCTGTGTCTGTGTCTTTGTCTGTGCCTGTGCCTGTGCCTGTGCCTGTGCCTGTGCCTGTGTCTGTGCCTGTGCCTGTGCCTGTGTCTGTGCCTGTGTCAGTGTCTGTGTCTGTGTCTGTGTCTGTGTCTGTGTCTGTGTCTGTGTCTGTGTCTGTGTCTGTGTCTGTGTCTGTGTCTGTGTCTGTGTCTGTGTCTGTGTCTGTGTCTGTGTCTGTGTCTGTGTCTGTGTCTGTGTCTGTGTCTGTCTGTATCTGTGTCTGTGTATGTGTCTGTGTCTATGTCTGTGTCTGTGTCTGTGTCACTGTCTGTGTTGGTGTCTGTCAGTGCCGATGCCTGCATGTGCGTGTGCGTGCGTGTAAGCGTGCTCGAGCGCGTGCACGTAGACGCGGGTGTGGGCGCGTACATGCGTGTGTGAGTACGTGCGTGGGCGCGTGCGTGGGTTTGTGCGTGGGTGTGTGGGACGTGCGTGTGTACATGTACATGCGCGTGAGCGCGTGCGTGGGTGCGGCGTAGGCGCGTGCGTAGATGCGTGCGTGCGGGAGTGCGTGCGTGTGTGGGTGTGTGAGTGTGAGTGTAAATGTGTGTGTAAGCATGCGTGAGTGTTGTAAGTATGTGTGTGTGTAAGTGCGTGTGTGTGTGTGATTTCTTTTTCTCTGTGGCTGTGGGGAGGCGTGCGTGTGTGTGAGTGTGAGTGTAAATGTGTGTGTGAGCGTGCGTGAATGTGTCTGTGTATTGTAAGTATGTGTGTGTGTGTGTGTGTGTGTGTGTGTCTAAGTGCGTGTGTGTGTGATTTATTTGTCTGTGTGGGTGTGTGGGGAGGCGTGCGTGCGTGTATGGTTTGTTTGTGTGAGAGTGTGAGTATGCGTGTGAGTGTGAGTGTGAGTGTGAGTGTGAGTGTGAGTGTGAGTGTGAGTGTGAGTGTGAATGTAAGTCTGAGTGTAAGTGAGAGTGTGATGTGAATGCGAGTGCGTGTGTGAGTGCGTGGGAGCAGACGTGGGCGCGTGCGTGCGTGAATGCGTGCGTGTGTATGTGTGAGTGTGTCTGTGTCTGTGTCTGTGTCTGTGTCTGTGTCAGTGTCTATGTCTGTGGCTGTGTCACTGTCTGTGTTGGTGTCTGTCAGTGCCGATACCTGCGTCTGCGTGTGCGTGCGTGTAAGCGTGCTCGAGCGCGTGCACGTAGACGCGGGTGTGGGCGCGTACATGAGTGTGAGTACGTGCGTGATTTTGTGCGTGGGTGTGTGGGGCGTGCGTGTATACATGTACGTGCGCGTGAGCGCGTGCACGTAGACGCGGGTGTGGGCGCTTACATGCGTGTGAGTACGTGCGTGAGTTTGTGCGTGGGTGTGTGGGGCGTGCGTGTATACATGTACGTGCGCGTGAGCGGGTGCGTGAGTGCGGTGCAGGCGCGTGCGTGGATGCGTGCGTGCGGGAGTGCGTACGTGTGTGGGTGTGTGTGTGTGAGTGTAAATGTGTGTGTGAGCGTGCGTGAGTGTTGTAAGTATGTGTGTGTGTGTGTGTGTGTGTGTGTGTGTGTGTGTGTGTGTGTGTGTGTAAGTGCGTGTGTGTGTGTGTGTGGGTGTGTGTGTGTGATTACTTTGTCTGTGTGGCTGTGGGGAGGCGTGCGTGCGTGCGGGATTACGTGTTTGTGTAGGTGTGTGAGTGTGAGTGTAAATGTGTGTGTGTGAGCGTGCGTCAGTGTGTCTGTGTATTGTAAGTATGTGTGTGTGTAAGTGCGTGTGTGTGTGATTTCTTTGTCTGTGTGGCTGTGTGTGGGGAGGCGTGCGTGCGTGTGTGGTTTGTTTGTGTGAGAGTGTGAGTATGCGTGTGAGTGAGAGTGTGTGTGAGTGTGAGTGTGAGTGTGAGTGTGAGTGTGAGTGTGAGTGTGAGTGTGAGTGTGAGTGTGAGTGTAAGTGTGAGTGTAAGTGTAAGTGTAAGTGTAAGTGTAAGTGTAAGTGTAAGTGTAAGTGTGAGTGTGAGTGTAAGTGTGAATGTAAGTGTGAGTGTAAGTGAGAGTGTGAGTGTGAGTGCGTGGGAGTGGGCGTGGGCGCGTGCGTGCGTGAATGCGTGCGTGTGTATGTGTGAGTGTGTGTGTGTGTGTTTGTGTGTGAAACTGTGTGTTTGTGTGTGTGTGTGTGTGTGTGTGTGTGTGTGTGTGTGTGTGTGTGTGTGTGTGTGTGTGTGTGTGTGGTGTGTGTGAGTGAGTATGTGTGAGTGTGAGGGTGCGTGGGTGTGTGGCGGCGTGTGTGCGAGCGTGTGTGGTTTGTTTGTGAGTGTGAGTGTGAGTGTGAGTGCGAGTGCGTGTGCAAGTGCGTGTGTGAGTGCGTGTACGAGTGCGGATGCGTGTGCGTGTATGTGTGTGTATGTTGGTATCCACGATAGCTTCAGAACCATATTACTTGAAATTTTGTCATTTCATTTGTCGTGGAGCTGATTAGATAGTGACAGAAATCCAGCGCGGACAGTTGGGGTTTATTAGGGCAGTTTCTGGTGTGAATCAGATACCGAGCTGGTGGCGCAGTGGCCACATGACCTGCCTAGCATTCGGGAGGTAATGGGTTCGATTCCCGTTACCGTCTACCTTGTATGAGGTTTTTTCAGTGAGTTTTCCTCATGTAGCGGCATGGTCACTGCGTATACGCACACCATGTGCGGCTGCGTAGGCGAATGCCGGGGTAGTATTTTCCCCCTCAGAACCCTTCCGATCTTTGATGATTGTGCTGAAGGAGCTCGGAAAGCGCGAGCAGCTCGAGGGAATGAAATACGTGGCCTTTTCCTTTTTTCCTGGTGTGAATCAGCTGCATATTTGCTGGATATAAAAATACCTTTGGAATTTTATAATACGAGGCGTAATTTTGCGGCAAAAAAATTCGTAAAGTGGTATTTAAGTGATATTTGTATAGAATCGGGTGGCTTTGAATTTCTAGTTTTAGTTAGCATCTAGATGTCTTTTAATCTATGTCTCACATAAATTTTAAACGTCTATCTGACATAGATTATAGTTTTCGTTTTTACAGTGTTCCCTATTATTGTTGTGGACGTATTAAAAAAGAGATTGCAAATTATCCTACAAAATTATTATTAAAATAATTTCATTTCTTTCAACTTTGTAGATTGAAGACTAATCATAATTGTAAATATATGTGATTGGAAATTTTTTTCTGATTTATAATCATTCATTATTGCTAAAAACTTTTAACTTCATTAGTTTTGGCTCTAAGCATTAAAGCAAGTACGTTGCGTGCAACAATACATAATATACAATTTTAACAACTTTGATACATTATAAGCCTTTAAATAAGAGGCGTACGTTGCTAGTTTATTTTTGACATTGTAAATCAGCTATTCGATATATTCATAATAATTTTCACTTTTAAAAGTTATTTTATTATCATAAGTACAAATTACGTCACCTGTCGTTGTAACAATCGGATGAAGGAGTATTAAAAAATGTAATCTACAAACAACACTAAGATAGTACTTTCGCGCCTTTTTTGTTCGGCGCCTATTTGACCTAACCTTTTTTTGGGCTCAAGCCCATATGGATCGCTCCTAAGTATCCCCGCGCCCTTTTGTCTTTACGCCTATATCCCGTAGCTTTGAAAACAGTTCTAATCCCATGGTGAATTATTACTTTTTCAATTTTATCCATAACGTTATTTATGACAGAAAGAAAAGATTGTTCTCTACGGGTACGCCTAACAGACTAAATTACTAATGCATTTTAGGGGAAAACCATTAGCTTGTAGTAATGTTTTTAAAGTCGTCTTCTAAAAGCTCTGGTTCACAAATTGCTTTAGCTCGATCCACTATAGCTTTGATTGTATTAATTTTTTGTCTTGGACAATGATTTGATAGTTTACCTTTCGCTGTGTGTAGGTTTACAATGAATTCTAAACGGCAAAGATGAATTATTTTTTGTAGAAATTAGTATACCTAAAAACTTCCATTAGCTTCGTTTTCCACAGTATATTTTAGACGAATACCATTTGTAAAATCTAAAAATTCGTTGAGTGCTTCTTCTGCATGCCTCCAAATAACAAAATTTCATCAACATACTTATACCAAACTAAAGACTCTCTAAGTGCATTTTTTTAGAGTTAATGTTCCAAACGGTGTAAGTGCAATTGCAGCTAACCTCTTTAAGCAAAATAGTAAAATGTTTTAGAAGTATTTGAAACATTAGTGTTAAGAAAATTTACAATGGCAACGCGAAGGATAAGTCTGGTACAACACTATAATTTAAAAACTGCTTACTACTGAATGGCATATTATTGTTAGTAAATATTAATAACTTAATTTTTAAAGGATTAAATGTTATTAAATAATCAAAAACAAATTTAACTAATTTTAATCATACTATATTATCCGTAAAAGCTATGAAAAACTTGTAAAAGCACAGATAACTAAAAACATAGATATATCGATGAAAGACTTAGTAAACAATTTTTCGTTTTATCATTAATCATCTAATAGTCATTAGTGTTTCGTAGGTACAAAGTGGCTAATCCCAGCACGTATCTTTAGTTTCAGAATCAGCTGTGCACATAAAACATTATGCACACCCGGAAAAAATGTTCAAACTGAGAGTACATTTAGAAAACAGTTTAAAAAATAAAACAGGCCGTTTAAAAGTAAGCGCGTTTACCTTTTTTCCGAGAGGCAAAGGTTGGAACCGCGCCAAGGTTTCGCAATTATTATACTTTGTATACAGGGCGAGTCAAAGCGCAAATCTGTACTTTTCTCATTTAACACCCTACATTTTTTGTGTCCTCTAGGAAGCCACTATATAATCATTTCATTTTTATTAACATTTCCCTGAGATATTTTTCTTTTATTAACAAAATCCAGTTTTTTTATTTAATTTTAGATTTTATCAAGTTTGCTATGAATTACACGAACTTTTTTACGATCTGTTTTGGTAATAATCAATAAATTGTTCTTTTTAACTTTTCCTAGTTTACTTTAAAATACTTAAGCTTTAGTTGGCCTCCTAGATCACCGGAACTTTCTAAAATTGATTTTTTTATGTGGGGTTACATTAAAAATGAACTGTATAAAATTCCACCGACTACATATTAATGTTCATATGCTTCAAAATGTGCAAACATCTTTTGAAGAAAGACTATAACATTGCATTGATGTCAATGGAGGTCATTTTGAACATTTGTGCTAAAAGCTTTTATTTGGTTTTTTTTAATTTTTGGATATTGTTTCTTAATGAGTTTCTGTTAGTACTAGTTCTATTTAAATTAAATTTTATTTTATAATGCGTTTATTATTACTAAAGCCACACCTAACAAAAAAGAGCACTTATTTAATAATGATTCAAATTATGATGAAATCACAATCCATTTCAGTTTTTTTTAATAAAAGTACCTATTTATACTATTTATTTTCTTACAATTTTAAATTAAGTATTTTAAAGTAAAATAGGGAAAGTTAAAAAGAACAATTTATTGGTTTTTACCAAAACAGATCGTAAAGAAGTTCGCGTAATTCATAGCTAACTTGATAAAATCAAAAATTGAATAAAAATTGGATTTCGTTAATAAAAGGAACCGTCGAAGTTAGCTATAGGGAAATGTTAATAAAAATGAAATGGTTATTTAATGGCTTCCTAGAGAGCAGAAAAAATATAGGGTGTTCTATTCAAGTTAAGCGAGAAAAGTACAGATTTGCGTTTTGACTCGCCCTGTATACTAAGTATAATAATTGCGAAACACAATTGATCTGGTAAACTTCACTTACTTGCAAAAAATAATCTTTGTCATAAAATAAAGAAAATTGATTACATTAGAAAATATACAGGGTCCTGAATTCATGACGATTTTAACCTTAAAGTGGCCATAACTTTTAAAATCCTCGGTATACTCCAATCAAACATCATATCACGGGGTCTGTAAAAACTAGCCGAGTTCAAATATAAAATAAAAAATATGTGATAGGTTTGAAGTTATAGAGTACCCAGTATATTTATAAATAATTTTGGATTATGCACCTTGAGATGCTTAACAATTGTGCTTTTATAATTTTTTCATATCTATTACAATAACGCTATAAAATAACTTTACCACACCATGCGACACCTTGTATGAGTTTTTATCTGCAATTAAAATTTGCTCTGCTGAAATCAGTTTATATAACATGTGTTTTAATTCCATTTTTTTTAGTACAATTGTCTTAATAATAGTTCTATCTTGTCCCTAGTTTTGGTTCACTTTCCGGTGCTTCGCAAAGTGTTTTGTCATCAATTGGCAAACTTTCTAATATTTCTTTAATATTTGCTACTTCCTTTTCTAGCATTTGTTTTACTCTACTTAACTCATCTACATTAACGTACATATTTTCAAGTGTTTCAATTTCCTGTTGAGCCATCTCCAGCTCTTTTTCATTTGTAGGAATGGAATCTACAACTAGTAAATATCCTTCCATTTCTTTTATTTTATCTTTAGTTCCAACTTCCTAAAAAATATAATTTGTAATATTCATTCATGAACCATAATTTAACCACTTACCAGTTTATTTACTTTATCTACATTATACCGAATATTTTTAAGCTCCGCGTGGTATTTGTCTAGTTCCGCCGATATAACATGTTCTTCTTCCTCAACTGTTTCAACCAATTTAACGTTACTTAAAATTAGTCTTTGATTGCCTTCGATAATTTTCAAAAGACCATCTGTTTTTAACTTAAGATTTTCGTTTTCTTTTATTACATCAGTTAGCTCTTCAAATATCTGTTTTGCTTCTGATGAGTGCTTTTGAACGGCATCGATTTTTCCTTGAATATTTGGAGCATCCTTCATTAAATCTTTAATTGATTCTTGCATTACGGCATATTCTTAAATTATATGAAGTTAAATTATGAACAATAAAAGTGGCGATACCTACGTGTGAAGCTTTCTAAATCATTTTGGCCTTTATAAAACACATCATTCGTAAATTGTATGGCAGAATCAGCTCTACGTTCATAAGAGCGGGATGCTGTGAAAAACTCATTTGTGGAATTCTGTTTATAGTGAACATTATTGGAATATGCTTCAGTTGATAATAATTCTTCATGGAATTCTTTTGTGATTTCTCCTACATCGGACATCATTCCATTAATTATAAAGGTGCTATACTTAATGTTTACAGATTGATCTGTTATATCGTTTACTTCATTTACAGGTATAATAACTTGGTTTGATTGTTCTGAAAGAATCATTGTTTCCTGGTAGGTTTCACTTACTTTATAACTGAATTCTGTAATGTATCCTTTAGCAGTCATAACGGTATTGATGGTATTATTGACTTCGTAATTTATATTATTCAGTT
The DNA here is from genome assembly GCA_036346205.1 of Vesta saturnalis. NCBI lineage: Eukaryota > Metazoa > Arthropoda > Insecta > Coleoptera > Lampyridae > Vesta > Vesta saturnalis. The sequence goes on along the minus strand of JARFJB010002087.1, from coordinate 2,938,883 downwards.
CAGTTGCTATATTTCCCTCAGACTGTACAAAATTTTCAGCTTCGCTACAAACTTCCTTTGTACTTTCATTAACCTTAATAGAATGCTCAGAAAAATCATTAACTGCTTTCTGAATAAGTTGTAAAGTCGTCAGCGCAGTTTTTGATATTTCTGTCAGAGTATTATTATGATTCTCTAAAGTCCCAGATCTGGCTACGGCATTCTGATATTCTTCGTTGCATTGAAGCAACAATTTATTGTCATGTTCTAAAGATAAATCTAGTTCTTGAATTAATTTTGTAATATCTACATTGTCGTAGTTATCAACCTTTTTTGTGGTATATTGTAGTTCACTTTCAAAACTATCAACCTTTTGTTCAAATTTAATAAAAAGATCATGGTAATTTCCGTAAGACGATTCCTGAAGTTGCGGTTTTAATTTCAATATTTTGTTACCGAGAATTTTAATTTCTTGAATGAACTTTTCGTAATTTTCTAAAATTAAAGGTAATTTTTTTTCGATACCATCTAATGTGTTTTGTGATATTGTTAAGTTATTTTGGAAAAGTGTTAATTTCAGCTTGAGCTAAACCATAACACGATGAGCAAGGAATACAGCCTTCCGCTGAGCTATGTGTATTTTCTTTGCACTTACTACAATTTCTGCCTTCAAAATTATCATAGCATTTACACTTTCCTTCCTCGTCGCATTGCAGATCCTTTGATCCATCGGGATTACAATTGCAATCAATACATTTATTTTGGAATTCGTATTTAAGGTTCTTGCAATGATTACAAGCCAACCTGCAAAGGGTTTGTTACACAACTATCTTAGATAATAAGGACAATAAGTTTATTACCCTGTATATCCTTCTTTACAATTACATTGTCCAGTAAGAATGTCACATTCGTTAGTAACCGAACCAAATGTATCACAAAAGCAACTTGAGCATCCTTCACTAGACAGAATATCGTAATAGCCTTCTACGCATTTGTCACAATTTAATCCCGAAATGTTTGGATAACATCTACATTGTAATGTTTCTTCATCGCATATGGACTCACCTTCTACACTTGATACGGTTCCCAACAAGTAGCAATTACATGTTTTGTTGTTATATTTTGCTAAAATGAAAAGATTAGTATTTTATTTTAAAATAGTTTTATTTACCGTTAACTATTAAACACACCAATAAAACGAAATATAAACAACCTAAATTCTTCATATTAATCAAACGCTTCTCACCTTCATGGTGCTGCTATCTTACGTTGATGAAAAGTTAATTTTATTATCTAAGTAGGACATTTACTTTTTAAGATAAGCAGCGTATAAAGCGATAAGAGTAAGTATTTGATACTAATTCAGTAAAAGCAATAATGTAACCTACACTGTAAGGTAATTGTTGCAAGTACCTAATATATATATATATATATATATATATATATATATATATATATATATATATATATATATAGGTGATTTACGTAGACCGTGCATTAGAGATTTTTCAACTTTCAGTTGGATTATGAACTTGAAATTAGGTATGCTGTCATAATTTCATAATTGATCATGTTCGTTTTACTTAAAATCTTTTATTCCGCCAGCTATACTGGGTGTGCCAAAGGTCGGTCCAACCTTTTAATTTTAAATTAAAATCTATATTTTTTCTCACATAGTTCAATTCGCCTTCTAATTCCGAGTAGAGACAAGATAAGTTATGTTAATTTATGTATTATAGTTTTGACGTGTCGATTTTTCAATAAAAATTATAGCCGTAGTAGTTTACGAAAAAATGTGTATATCGTAAATCGTTCTAAGTTAGGAAACCAAATGTGTGAAGCATTTAGCTGAAAGTCCAGGCTAACTCTTGGTGCCCCATCGATGGTTCCATATTGTACCATATAGGCGCAGGCGATTTTCAAATGTCCCAATCAAAAATTGTCAAAAACTCCATTTTTAAAATAGCACACACTGTTTTATACCATTCGAAAGAAAATTGAATTTTAGGGCGAGTTACTTGAGTATTCTCTAGACCTAACTTCAACCTCTATCGAGTTATTCAAAAAAATATTCAGGTAAGTGTCCGTGAGTTTAATTTAAAATATAATAATTTTGTTAAGCATGGTACGAGAAAGTTCTCATGATTGAGAAATAGTTTCATAAATTTTGGGAAGATAATTAAATTACCATTCTCGAATATTTCACATCCTCAAGCCACAATACGAACGGCGTCTTTCCAATTGGGATTCTCATACTCCGCAATACAAGCCATTTTACACCACCATAAGCTACATCATTTTTCACTCATAAGACTGCAAAAACTACAACCTAGTGACTTAGGATAAACGTTTACGAGGATTCATTACTCAAAATAAAAGATGATGCCGGATTCTTAGAAAACATGATTTGAACTGATGAGGGAAAGTTTTGTCAGCAGGAAATTTACAGTGAGCGAAATCGACTTCCTAGGGCTTCTGAAAATCCAAATACGGTGCTCGACGGAGAAAATCAAGTACAATTTCGAGTAAATGTGTTCTGTCTGGTAACGAACTAAGAGGTACACTATGTTACGTTCGATGTAAATTGAATAATGAAAGATATTTAGAAAGTCTGTAAAATATGGTGGACACATTTCTTGAAAATATGACACTGGCTAGTGCTGCATGTTCATGGTACAGGTGAATGGGGCACCACCGCACAATACAGGGACTGTGGATTCTAAATCGACATCCTTGTTCGATGACCGTTGGTGGGGAAATCAGAGGCCATTTTTATGGCCTGTAAGATCTCCAAATCTCCCCACCTTTAGATTTTTATGTTTGGGGTAGGGTAACGAAACCAAAAGCGCTGCGCAATCTATTGAGGGTAGAATAATTGAATGTTCGAACAACAATGGTGGTCATGTAGAACATTTCTAAATTGACTGAGTACTTCATTCATAAATCAAAATTATGCTTTGGATTATCCACAAAACAAGTTCGAAATTAGTTTATGAATTTGCAATCAAAAATAGAATAACATTCTACATCTTGGAGCAGAGATGAAATGGCATCTGCTGACTGGCTAACAGCCCTTTTAAAACGCCACGAAACCTTGTCCCTTAGGACTCCAGAATCAACCAGCCTTAGCCGAGCTTATTCAGATTTATATGTGCTGCTCTAAACAAACCTGATTATAAGTACGAGTTAGTAGATACTATTTTTGAATTGAAAGCAATTGTCGACAGTAATGAACATGTTTCATAATTATTATTATCTGGTTTGAAGGCTTTTAATAATACATCAGCGATTTTTCACTGGACGAACTATTTCTGCATATATTTAACTTTAGCAAATTATTCGAGATGGTTATATACTCGCAGTTATACTCATGTATCAAACAACACGTATCTTATAATCAGCATGGATTTAGGCAACGTCGTTCCACCAGAACGAATTTAAAGTGTTTTACCCAATATGTTTTAAATCTTTGCGCAAAGGTTCTCAGGTGGACGTCCTTAATGTACACTCCGCAAGGCGTTGATGTATCACTCACGAATTCGTAATTGCTTGCTTCGGGTTCAATGCGGAATTTCTGATGTACTTGACGATACCTTAACAACCGTAACCAACATGACATTTATATTAAACGTAGAGCGTATGCAATTTGCAAACATTACGAAGCTTTAATCTAATGCAGCGAGTGTTAACCTTTGAAGTTATAAGAACAATATCGTTAAAACCAGCGTAGGAGTCCCGGATAAAATTGAAACGCGTTGTGATCTACAGTGAGACAGCGTTGCATACATAACGTAGGAGTTACATTTGATGCTATGTATGTATGGAAAGGCGTAAACTACACATGTATCTATCACAATAAAGTCACATAGGTTATACGCAATGGCAAACTACTACTCGTAGAACTATCTAAAAATCGATTGGTATTAATATTAGGAAACCATGAATAATTATGACAGTATTACACGTCCATATAATATTCTCCATGACAAAGTTAATTCACCTTCATTATTAGATATATTAAGTTCCGAGCCGTACAGTTCGAGCATTATTTACATTTTTTAAACCAACGCCTCACAACAACAACCATTCATATCCCCAATTCACAGAATGTGGGCTAAATTTATTAACTTTTCGCTTAATGAAATATTCATTGTACAAGTTTGCTTGAACCAGTATCGAACGTGCTGTCAACTCAACAACAGAAATAAGTAGTTAATCAGAATATAGCTTAACAGGTTAACTGCGACACCGGTCGTCGGGGACCGATGTTTATCTTCGTTGTGGTGCGGAGCTGAAAATTCATAAACTTACAATTTTACAAATACAGGGTCGAACGTAGTAAATTGCTTTTTTAGAATTGACGCTGTGGCGGCTGTTGGTTGAGAGAGGGAGAGTGGGCGTGGTTGATAGTGAACGACGGGAGGTTTGTATTCATCTGTTGTTCAATTATAATAATGCAGTGGACGCGTGAGGAGCGTTCATTTTGTGTTGAAGTGTATTTTTCGAATTCCTACTCGATTATTGCTGTGCAGCGTGCTTTTCGTTTGCGATTCGCAGTTCCCCACGCGGACGTGTTCCTGGATGGCAATCAATTGTCAATTGGGTAAATGCATGCAGAACAACAGGGAATGTGTCATCTGTACGAAGAGCACCTGAGAGAAGTGTTACAACATCTCAAAATGTCGAACGAGTTAGAGCAGCAGTACTGCAATCTCCGAAACGCTCTGATCGGAAACAAGCACTTGCTCTTGGCATTTCAAGACGTTCTCTCCACCGGATTCTTCATAATGAACCGAATTTTCATCCGTATAAAATGTGCGTGGTCCAGCAATTGTTAGAACGGGATTATGTAACAAGAAGAACATCTTGTGAAGACATGCTTGCAACCATACCCCGTGACGCAAATGTGTTCTTTTCTGATGAGTGGTTGTCTAAACAAACAGAATATGCGGTACTGGAGCGAAATTAACCCTGTACTCGGACCACGTCACTGTGTGGTGCGCCATATCACAAGCAGGCATCATTGACCCTTACTTTTTCCAGGAAAATGGTCATGCCGTAACTGTGAATTCCGATCGTTACTTATCTATGCTGCAAGAGTTTTTCGAGCCAGCTCTCGAGGCAATGCAATCACAGGATACCTGGTTTCAACAAGATGGTGCCACTGCACAAAACAGCACGTGTTACCATGAATCATTTGAGGCAAACGTTCCCTGGAAGGCTTATATCTCTGAGTGGGATCTCAATTAGTCCGCACGCTCCCGGACCTAGCCCCATGCGATTTTTTTTGGGTTACCTGAAGTTGAAGGTGTAGTGCAACCGTTCCCAACGCCCTGGAAGACCTACAGAACAATATTCAAGCTGAAATTGCAAGAATACCAGACGAGATGCTTGAGAGGTGCATGAGAATTTCAGAAAACGGATGCAGCAGTGTGTGGGTAGTGTAGTGAAGGTAGACATTTGTCAGATACAATATTCAAAACGATGTAATTTGTAACTTCCATGACTATCCAATATGAGAAAAATAAAAAGGTAAATTTCTTAAAGTTCATTATTTTTTTATTTCATTCACAAATCAGCAATTTACCGTGCTCCACCTTGTAGCTTTCAAATTGTAATGGTGTTTAGAATTCAGATATTTCATTACTTATGTTCAGCACCGGTCCCGGGGTACCGGTTTTGGTTTATTTATAAGGTAACATTTTTGATCGTAGGTAGTGCGAAACATGTCTGTTACTGTTTAGTCTTCATTCTTTTACCACAATGTCAGCTCGCAGTACAAAAATATTATGTTCAGCTCAAAGTAAAAAAGAGCAAAGTGACTCAAATAACGTTGAGGTACATGAAACCTCCAAAACAATTGACACAGAAGATCAAGAGAGTCCTATTTCTTGTTAGTCAAAAAGTTTTTATGTGATAATTCACCTTTGCAAACTCTACAAAGTGATAGTGGTTCGGAGTTAGATTTTGATTTGGACTATAAACAGTATCTGTTGACATCAGACTTAGAATTTGCTTGTGACAATAGTTCTAGTGACATAGTAGAGACTGAATGAATATGTTGATCTGAACGAGATACCGATAAAACATGTTACGTTAGATCTAAACGAGTGGTATGATATTGATGAAGTTGAAGATGATGACATTATGGACCGTCAAGATTCTACATTAAATGTTGGTGCTAATTTAACGAAGAATCCTGTAGACGCCTACGAACTTTTTCTGTCAGAAGAGAAGAGAACTTATTGTTGAAAAAGTGTTGTCTGTTTAAAAATTTTTTAAATCTCTTCTACACATGTAGGTTGATTGTTACGAGAGGAAAATAAAACGTTTCTTTTCAATTGTCCTTCTTATGGGCTTGAATGAACTTCCGTCTTTAAATGCCTATTGCTCAAAGGATTCTATGCTTGACAACGATTTCGTTGCAAATACGATGACTAGAGATAGATTTTTGATGCTATTCATTTTTGCAATAACGAAACTTCTGACAAAAACGATCGACTTTACAAAATACAGAACCTACTCAACATTACAAATAAAAATTTGAAAGAATCACTAACACCCGGCAGAATTCTTGTTATTGGTGAAATTATGGTTCCATTTCAAGGAAAATTAATTTTTAAGCAGTCTATTTCAGACAAGATGCATCCCGATGGCATCAAATTATGTAGAAGGGGGTCGATTATAGCAATCAAATCTCATTTCACTTGGTCTTACATATTAGTCTTAGTAAATGGTATAGGAAGCTGGCGTTTGAAAGCTTGTTTGGCGTATGCGTTGTAATTCTTGAATTGTTTTTAGCAGAGTTGGTTTATCAAAAGTTATCCATAACTGAGTTCTGAACTGGCACAAGAATTAGTTTTGCTTCCTACACCACGAAATGAAAGAGTAACATCAAAAAGCGTTGCCCATACATTCAAGCCTTCGGGACCAGGGAAAAAAAGAAGAGATGGTATCAAGGGTGCCACAAACAATTGCTAGAAAGCCACAACAGCAGAGAGGTCAGAAGCTTAGTGCCAAAAAAAGTAATCAGCTTTTGTAATGACTGTCCTGGAAAAATCATATGGTTTGACCTTGAGGAAACAATCATAGTAGAACACGGCTTTAAACATAAAAAGACGTGTTTATTAGCACCAAAAGTGTGAAAGAAGTGAGAGGAAGTAACGTTCGATTCTAGATACGCAGTGAACCTGGTAATGTCAATAGGATTCTGTTACACTTCTGCCATTGCATTAAATTTTAATATATCTAGATTTTAGTATACTTAGTTGTAAATAATGAAAATACATAATTCCTACTTCTTTGGCGCGAATTGACCTGTTTGTAAACAAATCCTCTGTTTATAATCGCAATTAACTGAGAAAACGTCTTTAGTAGTTTGCAAATACTTATCATCTGTAATACCACTAGTGCTTCCAAAATTATCGATAATCCGGGAGAAAACGACGTTGCCTGGAAACTGCATGAGTTGGTTTTCTCTGTTGGTTAAAAGTTAAAAGAGCCCGACTCCAAAGGAGGAGGGCTCTTCTTTTAACCAACAGAGAAAACCAACAAACCAGGATTATCAGCTTAATTTTGATGCACGCGTGGTATTCGGCAGAATGTGTCCAGAATAGAATAGAATAGAATAGAATAGATATATATATATATATATATATATATATATATATATATATATATATATATATATATAAGCAAACGAACAAAACTTTACTTAATTATACAAAAAGGTTACAAAATTTAATAAATGAACAAAACGTTTATTTAATTAATTAAAAATTTAAGTTTAAAAAACGAAAAACTTTTAATTACTAAGCATGTAACAAAATTTAGAAAACTAACAATGCTCGAGTCCAAATAATTGCCTGATTTTTCACTGTATTCATCGGAACACTCTTTTCAATATTGCTATCAATGGATACAAAAATTTCTTTACAGATAAAATCATGAAGTAGGTATGAATTACATTAGGGCCAATGATTTAAATTAAAATAAATTTAAGAATCATATATAAATAACATTTTATTAAAACGTACTTGTGTACAAAATTACAAAATACGAATGATTACGAAGTTGAAAAACAATAATGTTTTATTAAGAATAAGGCGGCAGTGTATAAAATTATTTAAAAAATCAATACTAAAACTACTTGTTATTAACGTTCTTTGGTATACAATATTAAAAAATTGAGATATAATCTTAAAATAACTAAATTATAAATGTAAACTTATTCTAATCTTGGCATAATTTTAATAACTTGTGACTTATTATTAAGTTTAAAAGTTCGTTTCTGGATAGAAAACTTATGGTTCGAGTTGAACACGTTTAAAGCATCCATCGGGAAGAGCGTTTGCAATTTCTCTAATATTTGCAACTTCATTCCGAAGCCACTCCACTTCGGCGGTGTAAGCCTCAACGAGCGAGTTTTGCTCCTTGTGCTCTCGTTGCAATCTTTCCACTACTACATCAAGATTTGCTTCATAAACTTTTCGTTCTGCTCTCACTAATTCTTCTTCCAATCTATTTAGTTCTGCATCATCCAATTTAGGTAAATTTTGCAGATTCCACATAATTGCCTCAATGTCAGTAATAATTTCATTGACCTTTTTAGTAGCTTCACTTGAATCTTTACCAGCTCGTCCAATCTGCAAGAAAAAAGTTAGAAACCTATTATATGTATATATGAAATATTACTTTATCTTTAGCTTCCTTAATTAAAGTTTCGTTGCTAATGGTCTGTTGATATAATTTTTCAAATTCGTTTTCAGTATTTTCTATACGCCCAGCCATTAATCCAGCTTCAATTTTCAGTTTACTGGCATTTTGATGTAAGAAATCTGCATCGTTTCGTATTTTTTGTGCAGTTTCAGATGCCTTATTAGCCAATTCGTTAGCTTGAACAGCGGTTGAAAGTGCTTGTTCAGCGTTGGCTTTAGAATCGTTTAAAGATCGATCCGCCATTAAAGTTTTATTGACAGCGACTAACATTAATTTTTGTATTTCAGGTATCCTTCCTAATGCTTGTCGAGCTGCTGTTTCGCTCTCTTTAACTTGCTTGTCAAAATCTAAAAGGAAATTATAAAACCTTAAAAACGTCAATTGTCAAGTTACGAATACAATAATGCAGTCTAATAAGAATTTTTGGTAGAGAAATTTAATGTGACCCTCTCCCCACCACGCCGATAAACATATTCCGCGAATTGGAGGTAAGCTCAAACCTTCATATTTACTTCCCTCTTTTTGGTTTTTTGAAAATAACTCAAAAAGTAAGAGTGTAATGGAAAATAACACCAGTAAATAAAGACAAACATTTGCAAAATTTATTAATTCACTAATACAGAATTGAATGGAGTGGATACGTCTTGATGTACGATAAACCATTCATTTCGCCATAATCGTCTTATATGACGACTGTTGATGTGAATTCTTCCACCTTTCAGCTACCTTTTTCGATATCCTTTAACATATGCGTAAAAATAGAGTTGAGAATATTTCCAGGTGCAATTAGATCCAAAAACAGATAGCACACAATTTTATTGAATCCATCGTCACAGTCATTGCGTTATCTTAAATCAAACTTTAACCTGATGAAATTTTGATTTTGGACTATCCTAGTGAGACAATATGCGTACAGGGGTTTTTGCGCGTTGAAGGGAAATTGTAAAAAAAAAACAGAAAAAATCGATTCCTGCTGCATTAGGCAAATTTGATAGACATTGGACCATCAGAATTGTTTTAATGGATTTGGGTTTCCCCATACTGAAAGTGACAGAAGTGGTATCATAACTCCTAAATGTCCAGAGAAAAATAACGCTGTTCCTAAAGCCTAAAGATTAGTGCTCGTGATAGGCATCTATTGGCAATTCATTATCCCTCTATCCATCCTCCTAAGTGTTCCTGAGTGATTTAGCATGATAGGCATAATTTAGCCTGTTCAGGTCCACAATCATAAAAAAAAAAAAGAAATTATCACATTTTTCATTGTTTGCCTTCGTCCATTAGAGGGTTTGCAGATTTGTCAACGCAGTTTAATAATATTTATTTATTCTTTACTAAAATAAAGTTAAATTTCATAGTTGGGCTTTACTCGTTTATTTAACTGTTATATTAATAGCAGCATTATATTTGTGTTTTTGTACTTCTTAAATTTATTTCGACATCTTAAGTAATTCTTAAAACTGTTAACGTTTACTGATATGATAACTGTATTTGTTATCAAAACGTTTATATATATATATATATATATATATATATATATATATATATTTCTATTACATTTTTTCTCTTTACACCGCCGCAGCCTTTGTGCCGTAGTGCACATTGTTGTTCGTATCGATCCAATACACAGTCATATCCCGTAACAGTTTTTAAAAATGTTACGATACTATTGACTAGATCTCTTAACGTGGTGCTTAAAGGCCACGCAAACTATTAATATAGAACCACGACCTCTACGAGTAGCTAAAAATGGTGAGGTGTTGAAGGGTTTGAATATTTTGTATCAATAAGGATTCTTCTTCAACTTTGCTGAAAAGTGCGAAACGGAAAGAGATCAACTTAAAGCTGGGGTACTTCCAAATCTATATTTGTTTTCTGACCTTTGGAATAGCACCAAAGGATTGATGACGCTTTCTGTAATGTGAACTTTTACTGTCTCATTCATAACAACTAAAGGTTTAAATTTTTTCGAAAAATTATAACACCAATCAAATATCTATCAAACTGTTGTAAATCAACTGCACCGTACTTTTCTTTTCGATTACTGCTGCTTTGTAACAGTTGGGTCGATTATTCCATCTAAGTTCGATGGCTACACAAATTATTCTGTTAGTGAATACGAACGGCGGGTGTCATAAAACTAAATTTAAAACGCGACAGACGTATATTGATTCTGTATTATATGTGTTTTGTAACTGTGGTTTCCTATTAGTGGAGTTGATCGGCCTATTTCCACAGTTTATGCTTTTTTAGCGCGACGTTTCAGAAGCGGACTCTGCTTCCGTCATCAGGCTTAGTCCTGAGAAGGACTGTTTTCGCACTTGAGTTGAATTCATATGTTATATATAATTTTTTCCCAAGCACTTGACTACTCTCAGATTCGAACTTGGTACCTTTCACTTACTAGTCTGACATCTTTGCCACTGAGCCACTGAGTATATATATATATATATATATATATATATATATATATATATACACATATACATCGCACTAGCAGAAAATCCAATAAGCCAAGCTAGTGTAGAAATGAAAGCCATATGGATTCCAATAATGCACGAAGAGCTTAAGCGCAATACACTTGCGCAAGAAGTTACTGTGCAACATGCGCAATAAACTTCTGCGCAACCACAAAAGTTTAATATATATATATATATATATATATATATATAAGTTCTAAAATATATATTGGATTACTCAGTGGCTCAGTGGCAAAGGTGTCAGACTAGTAAGTGAAAGGATCAATATCATTTTACATAGCTTGGCTTATTGGATTTTCTGCTAGTGCGATGTATGTGTGTATATATATATATATATATATATATATATATATATATATATATATATATACAATACATCGCACTAGCAGAAAATCCAATACAAGCTAGTGTAGAAATGAAACCATATGGATTCCAATAATGCACGAAGAGCTTAAGCGCAATACACTTGCGCAAGAAGTTACTGTGCAACATGCCAATAAACTTCTGCGCAACCACAAAGTTTAATATATATATATATATATATATATATATATATATATATATATATATATATATATATATATATATATATAAGTTCTAAAATATATATTGGATTACTCAGTGGCTCAGTGGCAAAGGTGTCAGACTAGTAAGTGAAAGGTACCAAGTTCGAATCTGAGGTAGTCATGCTTGGGAAAAAATTATATATAGCGAATGAATTCGACTCAAATGCGAAAACAGTCCTTCTCAGGACTAAGCGTGATGACGGAAGCAGAGTCCGATTCCGAAACGTCGCGCTCAAAAAGCATAAACTGTGGAAATAGGCCGATCAACTCCACTAAGACGTATATTGCTTGTTGCCACTAATTCCGACATGGGAGTTGCTTATGTCCTCGATGTCTGTTAATATGCCTGCCGTTGCTCGTTATAACTAGGCCCCTAGACTACTTATTGACTACGGGTTTTTGCTATTTGATAGGTTATGTACTTTAGTTGAGCAACAAACAATAAGTTTCAATCTGTGTCACTCCTTGGTTGATTTAATTAACTAAATGTGCTCTTTTAAGCTGTTTTTAAAGAGAGCGCTGTTTATGTAAATTTCCATGGTTGCCCCAGCACTCTAGATTAGTATCAAAACCCACGTATGTATCTATCAGTGTCACAGTACATAACCATTGCTTGACAAATATTTCAACCTCAAATTTTTCAATATACAGTTGATAGTAAACTTCGATTAATAGTAGATTATTTTATGTGGAGGAGAAGTATTACTTTTCATGGTGCGCCTGTGTTTAGCCGCCGAACGAAGTGAGGCGCCTAATTCAAGGCAAGCCATGAAAAGCAACTTTTTCTCCAAATAAAATATGCTATTTCTTCTTCAAGCTTCCGCAAATTTACGCAAAACATTTACTTTTAATAATAGGTTTTTAAGGGATATTATTAGAGTTGGTTAAATTAAATGCTATTGTTAAGTAGGTAGGTTTGTTTTCATGAATATGGTAGCGCAGTAAATGACTTTATTATTGAGTGAAAAAAATATTTCTCAGTTCGTAATTTTTAATAAGAAAGAATTAAGTTAATTAAATCACTAAAAAAATAGTTGTTATAAAATTAGTTGGTTTTAGAATGCAATGCACGCCGCCCGAAATTGCCGTTGAAGCGAATGAAACAGTATCGTGCCTCGGACCGTCGAAATCCGGTGAAACATATTTTGTTGCTATCAACACTTCATTCAATGGTGTAATGAAAAAGAATGTGAACATTTATTCGGAAAACTAACTTCTTGCTTATTTTAATCAGATGCAAAACATAAGAAACAGAAATCTTCTACAGTGTAGTACTGTTATTCCATGATCAGATCCGAATTATTAAGCATGGAATAAATATGTCATTATTTACAGTTACGACATTTTCTGAAAAAGGCAAATGAAGGATATTCTGCAAAAAAAGTCAAGAATACTTACTGAATAACAGTTTGAATGTTTTTTAATGGATCCACCAGATGAAATATATTTAGCAATAAAGGTAAATTTAAATCAGTTTTAATTTTGTGCCCCACCAATGTAATGATTTATTCAGATTGTTTTATTAATCGGAGTAACCCGCGCATGATGACAAGATGAAAATAAATATAGGTGATATTGAGATATGGGAAATTTAATCCTAATAAAAATTCCGGATAGCAAAACGAGAAAAGTGGGGTCGTTTACAATTATCGAAGAAATGTTCATCAAAATTTACCAAAAGTAGGCTTTATTAAGGCCCAGAGATATGCAAGAGCTAAGATTTATTTTTTGAAATATCAAAATGGGAAATGCTACAGAAATGTGATGGGGATTCATACGATCAGTACTGCACCCGGAAAAGTCGCCAAATTTCTAAAAATAAGCGATTTTCAAGAACATACGGATCACTGTTTAAAGCGTACTTCAGCTATATTAGTGATCGATAGTAGATGAAGTATTGACTCGTTGAAGCGCCACGAGTGTTGGAGTTCGATTTCAGAGGTGCAAGGATACTATAGAAGAGTCCATTCGCAGCAAAAAAGAGAATGTTGCCCGAATATTAAATTTAAACGAAACTGGTAATGGAAACTGACGCAGGAAACCTAATAGCATCGTCATCGCCGAGCTCATCACCCAAATCGACAGTTATACCGTCAGTAAATACTTTAACAGAGTCTACTTCATCGCTATACGGCTTCAATTTTCAAAATGCAACACTTACCAAATGTACTTTTAATATTACACTAATAAAAAGTCTGAAAATTAATTATAATTTTTTGAATAAATGAACAATTAAATTGTTGTGTTTCCATAACAACACTTTTCCCTCCAGAAACAGAAAAGGAAAAGAAAAATCTGCTGTAGCGAAAATGTCAAACTTTGGCGCCTACTACTCAGTCGAACAAAGACCTAACATTTTTTTCCGTTTCCCAAAGCCTTCTCAACTTTCTTCTGCCGCATTGTGTCACAGCTATTATAAATTGATTAACATATTACCTAGCTTAATTTCTTCTAAAGTAACAGTTTCTTGTTTAATTTCTTCTGGTTAAACGTTTTGTGTACAATCTTCCACTCCATCATCCGCTTCCTCTAATAGGTATACCATTCTCAGGACGATTTTCTACTTTATCTAACTATGAAGCTAGTTGGTTGACATATCATACCACACCTTTTTCTAGGCCTAGTAGTCAATTTCACTTCTAGTAGTTTTCCACTCAAGCTCTTTAAGATTTTCAATCTTCCCTTCTTTTACTGATTTTAATTTTAAATAAATTTGTTATCTTTATACCGTTTACAGGTTGGTTTTGTTAAACTCCAGCTGAACACCATGTCGAGCCCTTTAATCTCGTTTTTCAAATCTTGTTTTTCTTTATACTTTCTCTTGCCGAACTCAACTTTTTTTAATAGCGGGACTCTTAACTTCATTTTCAGCTGGGAAACCTTTGCAAGTAATCGCTGATGTTTGTTTGGTGCTGTAGCATTTCTTCGTTTGTCTTGAGCATTATTAATATATTTAGCTTGCAAAAGTAGATTTTGGTTTCCTTATACTTTGTATTTGCGTTCCTCGATCTTTCTCATCATGTTGATTTCTTATGCTTGATCTTGATCCGATGTTGTATGAGAGAGACGTAAATTCTCTGATTCTGGATCTTAATTTAGATGACTTGACTCAAGACTACGAGGCTTCACGCCTAACGCTACTTCTTCTTAGCTTAATACTTAATAGGCCTGAAGGATACGACTGCATCAACCTTCATAACGGTGGTAAAGACATGCACCATTGAGCAATTCTATTCATTAACTACTAATATGTTGTGGAATTTACCAAATGATGGAGAGCCTACACTTCTTGCGTTAGGTTTGGTAGTAAACTAACGAAGGTTACATTAATATTTCAATTTACAGCTTGCAATTTTCGTAAGGAGTATCAAGTGTTTACCTAGTGCGATATTATTTAAAATTTTTTATTGGAGATTTCCCGATGAATGTAAAATATGTTGAATGCTAACTATACATTCCATATTTTTATATATTTAACCTGCATAACTAGTTTTCAGCTCTTGAAATTATAAGTTGGTATAATTTTTACTTTTTCGATCTTGGTGTATATAAATGAATGAATTAAATTTAATATTGTGTGCACTTGCATGGAAAAATGGAACCATGTGATTCCTTAAATTGGAGATTACTTCTCCAGCCACCACACATCTCTCACACCATTTGTAAATATAGTATACAAAGGGTTGCTGTAGGGCAGGATTTCCTTATTTCGTTTATTTCTATTGCAGGGTTGAGACATACCAATCATTCAACTAATAGAGTTGATATTTTACTAATCATATTCCCACCTTTGATATCAGTCCCAATGTACATAATTTTCTGATGAAAGGCAGGTATAATTCGCATAATATATGGTAGTGGAACATTTCTCACCGTTCTACTTTGGAGCATTATGATATGAAATCCTAATAACCTCAACCACTATAGTAGGGTTGCTTGTCACGTGTGGTTAAAATTTTCCGTAGATTCTTTTGTCTTCTCGAACTTTAGGGTATTTAATACTATCCAGTCTCATCAATGGGATATAGATTATTAAAATTTGGATAGATTCGAGTATAAATTTTGGAAGCACTAATTTAGTTACAAATATTTACTTTGTTTAACTATAACTGGAGTCATTACAAATTGGAGTAGGATTTAGTATTCCAATTCTGTGGACGGTATGGAGATTTTTCGATTTGTTGGTTATTAAATAGATTGAAATTTTTAAATCACGATTAGGTTCTACGCGTTGACAATTATATATTAGTAAAATGAATTTTATTTGGAAGTTTAATATTTTCTTTGAAAAGAGTTTTTGAGTAATGTAATATGTTTGGGAATAAATTGTTTGTACTATCATTAATAACGAAAGGTTCAGTCGCGGTCGTATTTATTTATTTCAAGTTTACCAGTTCACTTATACACGGAATTATTGTTGGTGGAACTACAGGAAATTTATTTGAATATCAGGGCTCCCTATTGAAAAACAGGATGTATGTGCGACATCAAGACTGTTTCTTTCGTGGGAATTGTCCACTATGCAATGTTTATGCTATAGCTAAGAGGATGAGAGGTGTTTTTGTGAGGAAAGGGTAGTGTTGTTTTTTCGTTAGTTAGGTAAGATGTAGAAGAAGCAAGCTAGGGCGCTGCGCGCGTGAGGTGGTTTGGGTGCAGATTGAACTTATTTACGTCCTACCAGGGTTTAATGGAAGTTTTCGTAGGGAGTCTTCCCATTCACCCTTTTGGGATATTTTGAAGAGTATTCAGCCACCTCGGTAATCTTGTGTTGTGTATCGTTTGTCAGAAGTGACATTTTTTACGGGTCCATCGAATAAGAACTAGTGTTTAATGGTAGTGCTGTTCCCCATTTTTTGGATTGTAATCGCATTTTTGCGGGTTTTTGTAATGTACGTTCAAAATATCCAATTTGCGTGTGTAGATATGTTAAACCAGGTGATACAGCGATTTATCCATTTGCTTCTGACTTAGATACTACTAAATTGTCCTATTGTAAAGTTGCTGATTTGAAAGCGACGTCCAGGAGTTTGAAGAGATATTGGCTTCCACTGATCCACTACCTAGAGGGACAAATACGAGAATACCTATACCGCAGTAAAGAGGAAAGGGGAGAACTCTGAGTGAGCCTTTGCACAAATTAAGGTCATTACTTCCGTATGATTGTTTACAGTTTTCCTTAGGAGCTCTTCAAGCGATTAAATTAATTTTATAAAAGTGTATTCACCCGTGTATAAACCATATCATATTGTGTATTATTTGTATCTTATTATGATTATGCTATACAAATTTACGTATTTCAAAATTTGTCAAATTTATATGTTCGACGTTTTGGTGTTATGAAAATTAAGATACTTACAATGCATGATTTTGGGGAATTTGAAACTTGCAAGCGTCAATCCTCTGTAACTAATAGAGTTTACAAAATTGAATGGACTTTAATAT
This sequence comes from Vesta saturnalis, assembly GCA_036346205.1. Lineage (NCBI taxonomy): Eukaryota > Metazoa > Arthropoda > Insecta > Coleoptera > Lampyridae > Vesta > Vesta saturnalis. The sequence goes on along the minus strand of JARFJB010002087.1, from coordinate 2,921,698 downwards.
TTATATCACATCACGCTGATTGTTTATTTTAATTCTGTTTAATTTTATCGTAATATACGAATAGTGTTGTTTCTTTACAGTGTATATATTATTGTGACTTCATTTCCTTTATTACTGCGCTGTTATTATTATTTACGGAGTCTAAAATTTTAAAGACTAGATAATTTGCTTCATTCAAGTTACCGATAGTTTATTCGTTTTGTGGAAATTTTGGATTTATGCTTTACAGTGACAGCGTTCAAAACTTTTTTTTTTGTTATTTTAATAAAAGCTTTAACGTAACGAGTATTTGCTATTCTGTGTTCTTTTGATATATGTAATTTCATTTCAAGAGATAAGCTTTGAGATGTAACGTAACGTAAATATAAAGTAAATAAGCTCGTGGACGATCAGCTGTCTTTTAGTACGCCAGTATTTTGCGAGGACATTTTTATAGTTCAGAATTTTAGTTACTTATTGTCATTTTTCGCAAACGCTTTTTGAGTTAATTTGAAATAACTGAAGAAAGGGTCCTAAAACCAAAGGTTATGTATTGAGCTTAACTCGCAGGATTTTTAATATGCTCATCAAGCATCCCAACCGCTCCAGAAAGATTAGTATTATCTCTTTTTTTAAATAACACTAGTTGATGACTGATCTAATAAAAATTATATACTTACGACTAACTGTTTCATAAGTTCCAAAGGCCTCATTTAAAATATCCTTAGCTAACACTATAGCTTTCTCAGCTTGTGCTTTTGCTAAATCTATGTCACTTAATAAATCTGTTGTTACATCCATTTGATCCGTGCCCGTAATTAACAATTCTTCTGCTTTTAAGACTTGTTCTCCAACTTCATTTATTAGTTTCTCACTTTTATCGAAAAGATCTTCTGTTTCGTTTACCAACTTCTTTGCCTCGTTGTTACTATTTTCTACTTGTTTCTTTAAAGCAGCTACATCAATATTGGGTATAATTAAATTTGTTACCTCGTTGAGGAGTATTAAAGCCTTAGTTTTGGCCTCCTGAGATTTGTTGTAAACGTCCTCAGTCCATTGCTTGATGATAATTAATCTAGACTTCGTATCGGCGATATCATTTTTCAGTATTCGAATCTCTTGCGTAACATTACGCTGCAAATCTGAAGAATTTTTAGCTAGCTCATACGCTTCAATTGACTTATTTTTAGCTTCATACGATGTCTTAATAATGTTATCTGCTTTGTTGTCTAAATTATCAGATAGCTCTCTAGCTTCATGAGCGATGTTTGTCATTTTAACATTTTGTTGTCCAAATTCTTTGGCTCTTTGCTTCGCTTTATTTAGTGCTTCTTTACCTTCAGTTTCTAAACTCTCTAATGCATTTTTTAATTCTAATTCAGCTAATTTGATATTTTCTTCGGTGAATGTTAGATTCACTAGTGTATCCTCCTGTGACAAAAATAATTTAATTAGAAATGTTGTAGTAATTCAAATTTTACCCAAGAAAAATAGTGATTTTCCTAATAAGTGGTGGAAGTAATACTTTCCCGCACGAGATTAGCGTTGACCATGGTAACGTGTAATGAAGTTTGGTCAAGCAGCCAAGTGCGGTCAGGTACTTTCTCCATAAGTTAAAATCATTTTTTCTAGAAGCGCATACAAAAATCAAAATTAGGTAAATTTCAAACATTTTATTTCTTATTTTAATATATACATATGTATATATATATATATATATATATATATATATATATATAGTGTGTCCCATAAAGTTCTATACACATGGGAAATTCATTTATATAATTGTTGAAAAAACTTTTCCCACAGAAAAGTTCTGCATTGACCAAAACCCAAAATGCAGTCATAGAAATCTAAAAGAATCGAAACATTTGCATGGTAAGCCAGAAAACAGTAATTCGACTCAAGAGTAATGTACCCTCATTTTTGAAAACACAAAAAAATGTGACTTAGAATGAAAAGTTATGCACAAATAAGTACAGTAAAAGTAACAGCCCTCTACTGTAATTTTTTCAAAAATATTTTAAAATGTTAAATTTAGAATTTTTGCATTTTTTCAAAAATTCCGAAATTTGTTAAAATTATTGAATTAAAATTTCATTAACATAAGCTTTTTAAAATTTATCGATGTAATTGATGTCTTCCCTAACATTTACACCACTAAAGTTTGAAATTTTTAACAGTACAAATTAAGAAAATATAATAAATTTTCCTGTTGATTGAAAATACTGCATTTAGATTCAATTTCACTTTCTGGTATTGCAAAATTTTTAACGACGTTTTAATGGTGAATTAAATAGAGCTTAATTATGGACACTGTTTAATAATACTATTCAGAGAAACTGAAATAATCATAATAATAAAGAAGTCACCTATGAAAGAATTAATTTGAAATGTCAATATTGACAGACTAATATCTTATTGAAGAGTTTTAATCGTGCCAGTAAAATTAACCACTGAAGAGAAAATTGAGATTGTACTAAGTTACAGAGAAGCAGCATAGATTTTCAATACGAGACACCCTAATAAAATTATTTACTTCAATATAGTACGTAACGTGGTTACCAAATGCAATGCATATGGAAGTATTGTAAATAATTTTAAACAACTACATCAGCATTGGACCATTCATGTAGAAAATCAGTTGCAAATAATGCAATGTGTTGTAGAAAATCCCAATACCTCTGTCCGAAAATTTCGGTTTCTCTGCCTGCCGAAATAAGCAAAACCACAATAGGAAGAATTTTGAGGTATAAACTAACATTTACCCATACTTTAAAGCCTGGAGATTGTGAACGATGCTTTGAATTTTGTTCGTAGTTTCAAGGTGAGCTGGAAGATTCACCGTTCATGGCTAGAAATATTTTGTTTACGGATGAATCCACATTTACTTCTAATGGAAAAGTAAGCTCCCAAAATTGCCGTTGGTGGAGTGATACAAATCCAAATTTTTCAAGACAGCTCCGTGATCAGTATTCGTTCAAAACTAATGTCTGGTGCGGAATTTACAAGAACAGAATAGTTGGACCATTCTTTTTTCGCAATAATATGAATGCCCAGCGCTATTTAGAATTCTTGAATGATTTATTGCCAAATTTTTTGGACAAATTACTATTAGAGGAAAGACTGCATATCTGGTTCTAACACGATGGAGCGCCATGTCACAGCACACGGTTGATACGAGAGTACTTGCAAGAACTTTTTAACCATAAATTAATTGGACGATTTAGTGACTTTCCTTGGCCGCCTAGATCTCCTGACATAATTCCTTTAGATTATTTTCTAAAGGAAAGACCACTTGGAAAGAACGATAAGGGAAGTAATTGAAAGTATACCTGCAGATTTTATTAAAAAAGTGTAAACAATTTTTGTGGCAAGAACTGCAACTTGGATGGAAAGAGAAGGTGGATATGTTGAGGTGATAGTTTAGAGATTGTTTCAATTCAAATTCTAAAAACTGTTTCCTGTATTATGATTTTAGTTACGAATTTTGAGTTACAATTGTATTGCATAATGTTTTTGTATTGAAGGAGGCCGTTGTGTCTTAATTAACGCTAACTTTCTCTTTGCATTGATTTGTTCTTCTTCCCCCGGAAAATCTCTCCAATTGCATTTAAATAAAGTAATTCCAATCAACAGGCAAATTTATTACATTACTTTGAATATTTAGTCCATATCTTTACCACAAACCAATTATTGTACAAAATGACAGAATGATCTTGGATTTTATAATTTTTTTAACTTACATTTTTAAATATATGAACCCTTAGTGGCGTAAATGTAAAAAAAGTCATCGATAACGCAGATTACATCGCTAAAATTTAAAAAGCTCATGTTAACGAAATCAATTGTTTTTTAAAACGTAAATAATGTAAATTTAAAATTGTAAAATTTGGCATTTAGCGTCTCCATCTAACCATAAACAAATTTTCATTATGTCAGTTTTATAAATTCAAGTCCATTTTAGGGTATATAAGAATGTTCGAAAACGTTAACATAAGCGGCTGTTATTTCATATTTCAATCTAAACAACTTTTCTAAGTGACATTTTCTTGTATTTTCAAAAATAACGGTACTTTACTGTTGAGTCGAATTACTATTTTATGGTTTATCCTGTATATGGTACGACGCTTTTAGATTTTTATGAGTGTATATTTGGTTTTGGTCATTGCAGAAGTGTTCTGTGGAAAAAGTTTTTTCAAAAATTATCATATAAAAT